>VDFB02271358.1:451110290-451350330 GCA_007258455.2 Sequoia sempervirens
CTCTCTCCAACCCTCTCCCTCCCTCTCTCCCACTCTATCCCACTCTCCCACCCTCTCCCACTCTCTTAGGTCACTTTCTCACGCACTCACTCCATGTATCTCTCTCCCCTATACCCTTAACCCTGAAACCCTAAACACTTATAACCCTCTACCATAAACCCTTAATCCTAAACCCTTAACCCTTAAACCCTCTACCATATACCCTAAAACTTAAACACTTAAACCCTCTACCATCTACCATTAACCCTTAGGTCTATGTGTACACAAATCAAATATCTAATTCAAATCGGATATCTGTTTTGATTCAGATATCTGATTTGTAGAACTAAAATCATACCATTACAAAAATAAAAATAAAAATTCAAATGAATCGAACATCAGATTATAACGGATATCAGATTTGTGGGCCATAGAAAAGCCCCATGTGGGTCATTTTGTGCATTCCAATGGGTTGTACATTCTATTTGTTGGTGACACACATGCGGTTTCAAATAGAAAGAGACAAAGATAAAATTTAGGAGCATCTTCTACTCAAATTTGTAATAAGAAATGATTTTTTAGCATCTTTTATGAGGTATAATGGGGAGAAGCAGTCGTCAGAAGAAAAAATGTAAGAGAAATCCTACAAAAGAACAAATTGAAGCATATAGACAAAGAGATAGAGAAGGTAATAGGAAGAGAACACAAGGTATGTTAAATATTGTTGAACCTAAACCCTATGGTCTTTCAAGTGAAGAGGAAATTTAAGATGTTCAAGGTGAAAATGTTGGAATTGAAGATGTTGAACATGATATTCAAATTGGGAATGAAAAAATCAAAATTGATAATCAAAATGTTCAAGGTGAAAATGTTGGATTTGAAGATGTTGAACATGATATTGAAATTGGGAATGAAAATATTGAAATTGATAATGAAAATGTTCAAGGTGAAAATTTTGTATTTGAAGATGTTGAACATGATATTGAAATTGAGAAAGGAAATTATTCAAATTGATATTGAAAATGTTGGAAATGAAGATTTTGAACATAATATTGAAGCAAGTGTAAATTATGTTTCACAAGATTACATGAGAAATGAAGAACCTTGTGTGGAAGAAAGACATATTCCAAATTCAAGACCTTCAAGAACCCCTAAATGGTTACTTGAATTTGATGAGAACATTATAAACAATTTTGAAGGCAAGAGGTCAACATGAACTGTTCGGTTGTGGGCTAGAAGACTTTTCAACCAATATTTTAGTGATAAGACGTTGACTGAGCAATGCCAACTTTTTGTACAATTGATAAAGATGCAAAAGATGAGACCTTTGCTAGCCAAATTGAAGATTTGTGTGCACAACAAGATTGAAAAAATTCTATTATTGTCAAAAAATATTTAATGCTCTCAAGTCTATTAGAAAAAATAACAAGGAAAAGGATAAGAGAGTTGCTCAGAGAGTCATTACAACCACCCTAGTAAGCCATCAATTGAAAAAGGCTCGCTTTATGAGACAAACTTGTATTGATTTTGACATAAATCATAAAAATTTGGATAGAGAACTCACAAGAAAAGAAAGAATAGATGATCCTCTTCAAAATGATACATGGTATTTTTTCGGGAGGCTTCCATGTGTTGATAAGAAGCTAACCGATAATGTAAAGTAAGTAATTCAACAATCTTGGCATGATAACTCTAGAGTATCAGCCAATGCAAAGAATGTTTTAAAGTTAAGAATTGGCAATCGAGACCATACACCACATCCTAAATTTTTTTTGGAATCAATCCAAACAATGTTGTTCAAAAAATTTATTGAAACACATCCAAATATGGAAATCTCTCAAAGTATTTTTGAGGGTTTGAAGCCATTTTATTGTGTGCCTCTTATGATTCATAATACTTGTTGTTGCAAATACCATGTGGATTTTTCAATGTACCATGAGCTATTATGCTATATCCATTCTACTTTGCACACTAATGAAATGTTGCAGGATTTTGGTGCAATGCATCTTCCGAAATCATCAAGAGACTTGCTAGATCTATTTTTAGGTTCTAGAGATGATGGTTGCTTTTTCTATAGAAATAATTTTTTAAATGCAAAGTGCTCACAATGTGGTGGCTTGTCAAAGTTTTTTCAATGTTTTCATGGGACTTTCGAATGTGAATTTGGAAAGAAGCTTGTTGAGAAAAAGAGATATGAGATAGTCAAATATACTTTGCAAAGTGGAGGTGAAGGTTCTAGATGTGAGTTGGTTACAAAAGAATGCAGTGTTGCTGATTTTATTTCAGATTTTAAGGACAATATTTTCTACAAGTATGCAAGGCATAGTCAAAGGTTTCAGTGGTTGGATCAACAATTTAGGATGTGTAAGGACTCTTTTCTGATTGGCACTATTATATCAGTAGTACAATCTCATTGCAACCACAAAATGAGGTACAATCTCAATATTATAATTCCATTCATATTGCTATTTTTGTCCACATAACGCTTAGATATGCACCTGATAGTACAAAGGAGGATTGAAAGATAATCAAAGAGTATCATTTTTATATGAGTGATGATAGATCTCACTAGTTTGAGTATGTCCAAGATTGTTTCAAGAATTTTTTTGAGTTCTTGTAGGAACATGATATAGCACTAGGCTGACATCTAATTTGGTCAAATAATTGCACAAGTCAATTCAAGAATGCTCGTATGTTTTATTGGTTGAGTACAATGCATGTAGAGAGGGTTCTACCTCATATTTGGAGTCTTTTTTAAGCTGGACATGGGAAAGGGGAGCATGATGGAGCAGGTGCATGCATCAAGAGAGCTCTAGTTAAGGAGTAATTGAAGATTTCAGGAGAAAAATTCAGTGATGCATGTTCTATTGTTGATTGGTGTAGTTCAGCATTATCACAGCAAGGGACACTTGATTCAACAGTGTGTAGATTATTTTGGTTCATTGAGGAGGGTACAGTGGGAGGCAGATTGGATTGTCATACCATCAAAGATTCTTCAAAGATGCGTTCATTTAGAAGCTCAGATGTAGGCACATGGACCATTTGGACATGAGAGTTGGCTTATTTTTATCAGAGTTGTATTCAGTGCGAGTGGGATCAATGTGAGTCAAGTGAGTGGGTGGATATGTGCGTACCACAGTATCTAACTGCTTTATCTCAAACAATATCTATGAAAAATGACATAATGGAAAGTTTAGTTGATTACGACTTGCTTTCAGATCTACTACAACCAAGACATATTTTTGTAGTTGTTGCACCATAGGGGAATGAAGAGAGATCAAACTATTGTGTATGGGCATAATCTATACCTAGTGATTTTTTTAAAAATATGGGTCAAATGTTTGGCATTGTATAAAGGCTATGTTTAAAATGTAAAGGGGTCTGTATTTTTGAAACTCATTTTGTTGAATTAGTCATACAGGTGTATGCTTTGTTAATATTATTGGGACAAGTCTGTAATAACTTTTTGTACTTAATCGAGCTACAATCGAAGGTTTTCTTCTTGGTTATTTCCTATCAGTATGCTCGTTTGAAGTAGGTTTTGTTAAATCTCATATTTATATATAATAAATTATAATGGCTTTCAACTTTTTCTCCTCAAATCCAACTTGGGTGCAACTTCATTTTTAGCAACTTTCATGAGGTTTTTAAGGAAATCAATGTTTCCAACCTTTCCACACCCTATAAATTCATCAAACACGTCTATTAGGACCTGCACAAGCTTGATCCAACCTTAAATCTTGTTGCTCCCATGTTTCATTGACATTAGCAAGTTGTAACCACCATTTTTAGTGCAGGAGCACATACACCACAATATCATTGTGGATCATTTCAATGAGTAAAGTGTTAATATTTTGAGTTTTTGTCTTTAATGAGATCTAATAGGATCAATGGTCATGTATTAGGAGGATTTTTAAGGTTTTAGGGTCAAAAAAACATGGAGATCCCAACTTGTCCTAGTTTTTGCTTTGTAGCCTTTGAAGGAAAAATTAGTAAATTTGTTTAGGGACAAACAAGAATAGTGTTTTGAACATGTAATTATGCTATTTCGAGCCATTAAGTGAGGTCTTAGTAAAGTTAGAAGTGGAAAAGTGCAACATTTCATTATGAGTCATATTAATGTGAAAAATGTTTGTATTTTGGCCTTCAACGGTCATTCAGTTTTCAAAAGTCAGTTAATATTGGTGGTTAGAGGAATTGGGAGTTGGATTCCAAGGAATATCAATGTAATTAAGGCCTTCAAGGGCTCGAGATAGGTTTTTTTGAAGGAGTTTTTTTTCTTTGAATCTATAAAGTTTCAATTGCTCAATTCATATTTTACTATTTTTCTTGTGTTTTATGCCTATGCACAAGCCATTCAAGAATTTTTGTATCAAAAATTTATGTAGAAACATTATTAAATGTCTTGAATTTATTCTTACTTTTTAATAGAGGGTTTCTTTATTCATTTTTTTCCTCAAAACTCAGACTTTCTTTAGACGGGTCCCTAAATAGGGGAATAAGAGTTTTGCAATTTTAATGGCTTGAATCTCACCCCACCTATTGTGTGCCAATGTGACTCAGTGGGATGAGTTGGTAGGGCTTAGGAAATGATATTTCAAGAGTGGAAGGTGTGGAGAATTGGGTTTTGAAATAAAATGAAGAGTTAAAAGTCTAAAAATGGTAGTTTTTTTTCACTTGAAAATAGAGTTTTTACTCTAGGGTTTGCAAAAATCTCTGAGATACTAGAAGTTTTTTTTTTTCTAAGCATATTGGGGCCTGAAAAAAAAAATTCTAAGGTTGTGGAAGAGTCTAGAAGGTCGTGGAAGTGCTACATCCAATAAACCCTCAAGAATTACACTAAAAAAAATGGTTTTATGATTTGATGGTTACAGGTCCATACAAATGGAATCCAATTGAAAAATCTTTGTTTTCTTGGAAATTTATTTGCTGCCCCAAGGTTTCAGGGGTTTGTGTGGTGTTTGAAGGTATGTTACTTTGCATTTTGGGCTAATTGAGTAGCCTTTTCAAGGGTGACTGTATAGTAAGTCAATGTTGGTCCAAAGGAGTCTATGTTACTTCTCACATATGTTGTGTAACTTGGAAATGGGTGTTTTAATCAGTCATGTGTTGGTCTAGTGTTTTGTAAAATTGTGGAGTAATTGGACAAAAACTAGTTTCTCACTATTACAAGGGTTTAAGGGGGTTAAAGAGGGAAATATGTATTTAGTTGCTTTTCAAGTTTTAAGGGAGTTTTGGACTGTCCAAAGAGGTCAAAATAATATTGTTAGATGCCTCAAATAGGTAGGTTGCAAAGATTTTGTGATTGTGCCCTTGTGTCTGCATCAAATTTTCACCTAATTTCACTCAGTCCAATGTAGCTCGGACTAATTCAGCGTATTTGGGTGCAAAAGAGGACCATACCTAGCGTAAAAGTACCCATCTAGACATGTTGGAATAGTTTGTTTGGTGGTACGAGTTGTTGAATGAAAGTTGCACCACTTTGCAACTTTACACTGTTCCATCTGACAACTTTTCCCTCAGCTGAAAACTTGCCACCATGGAAAAACGCCTCTGAGATAGCAAAAACTGAGAGAGGTTATTGTAGAAGGGAAAAAAATTATCCCATAGCCTCAAATGAAGAGTCTGTAAACATCACAATTTCTGAGAAATAGCCCTTCAAAGATTGCTACATTTTAGCACTTTGGAATCTTAAGGGAAATCATCAGTCCAATGTAGCCCAGAGTAATTCAATGTATTTGGTTGCAAAAGAGGACCATACCTAGCGTAAAAATACCCATTTAGACGTGTTGGAATAGTCTGTTTGGTCGTACAAGTTGTTGAATGAAAGTTGCACCACTTTGCAACTTTGCACTGCTTGCATATTACAACTTTTCCCTCAGCTGAAAACATGCCACCATGGGAAAAGGCCTTCTGGATAGAAAAAATTGAGAGAGATTATTTTAGATGGGCCAAACATGATCCCATAGCCTCGAACAAAGAGTTTGTAAATGTCAAGGTTTCCAAGAACTAGCCCTTCCAAGATTGTTTCCTTTTAGCACTTTGAACTCTTAAGGGAAATCACCGGTCCAATGTAGCTTAGAGTGATTTGGAGTATTTGGTTGCAAAAGAGGACCATCCCTAGCGTAAACATACCCATTCAGATGTGTTGGAATAGTCCATTTGGTCGTACGAGTTGCTAAATGAAAGTTGCACCAATTTGTAACTTTACATTGCTTGCATCTGACAACTTTTCCCTCAGCTGAAAACATGCCACCATAGGAAAACACTTGCGAGATAGAAAAAAATGAGAGAGGTTATTATAGATGGACCAAACACGATCCCATAGCCTTAAACAAATAGTTTTTAAATGTCACAGTTTCCAAGAAATACCTATTCAAAGATTGCTTCTTTTTAGCACTTTGGACTCTTAAGGGAAATCGTCAGTCCAATGTAGCTCAAAGTGATACGGCGTATTTCGTTGCAAAAGAGGACCATCCCTAGCATAAATCTACCCATTTGAATGTGTTGGAACAGTCCATTTGGTCATACGAGTTGCTAAATGAAAGTTGCACCACTTTGCAACTTTACACTACTTGTATCTGACAACTTTTCCCTCAGCTAAAAACTTGCCACCATGGGAAAACGCCTGAGCCTAGATAGAAAAAACTGAGAGAGGTTATTTTAGATGGGACAAACACAATCCCATAGCCTCAAATAGATAATCTGTAAACATCACGGTTTCTGAGAAATAGCCTTTCAAGGATTGTTTCCTTTTAGCACTTTGGACTCTTAAGGGAAATCGCTAGTCCAACGTAGCTCAGAGTGATTCAGAATATTTGGTTGCAAAAGAGGACCATCCCTAGCATAAAAATACCCATTTGGACGTGTTGGAACATTCCATTTGGTTATACGAGTTGTTGAATGAAAGTTGCACCACTTTGCAACTTTACACTACTCGCATCTGACAACTTTTCCCTCAGCTGAAAACCTACCACCACGAGAAAAAACTTCTGAGATAGAAAAAACTGAGAGAGTTTATTGTAGATGGGCCAAACATGACCCTATAGCCTCAAATGGAGAGTTTATAAATGTCATGTTTTCCAAGAAATAGACCTTCAAATATTGTTGGATTTTAGTACTTTGGACTCTTAAGGGAAATCATCGGTCCAATGTAGCTCAGAGTGATTCGGCGTATTTGGTTGCAAAAGAGGACCATCCCTAGCGTAAATCTACCCATCTAGACGTGTTGGAATAGTCCATTTTGTCATACAAGTTGTTGAATGAAAGTTGCACCACTTTGCAACTTTACACTACTTGCATCTGACAACTTTTCCCTCAGCTAAAAACTTTCCACCATAGGAAAATTCCTCTGAGATAGGAAAAAATGAGAGAGGTTATTGTAGATGGTCCAAACATGATCCCATACTCTCAAACAGAGATTCTGTAAACATCACGGTTTCTGAGAAATAACCCTTCAAAGATTGTTGCCTTCTAGAACTTTGGACTCTTAAGGGAAATCGTCGGTCCAATGTAGCTCAGAGTGATTCGTCATATTTGGTTGCAAAAGAGGACCATACCTAGTGTAAACATACCCATTCAAATGTGTTGGAACAATATATTTGGTCGTACGAGATGCTGAATGAAAGTTGCACCACATTGGAACTTTACACTGCTTGCATCTAACAACTTTTCCCTCAGCTGAAAACTTGCCACCACGGGAAAATGCTTTAAGGATAGCAAAAACAGAGAGAGGTTATTGTAGATGGGCCAAACATGATCCGACAGCCTCAAATAGAAAGTTTGTAAACATCACAATTTCCAAGAAATATCCCTTCAAACATTGCTTCCTTTTAGCACTTTGGACTCTTAAGGGAGATCATCGGTCCAATGTAGCTCAGAGTGATTCGGCGTATTTGGTTGCAAAAGAGGACCATCCCTAGCGTAAATGTACCCATTCAGATGTGTTGGAACAATCTGTTTGGTCATACGATTTGTTGAATGAAAGTTGCACCACTTTGCAACTTTACACTGCTTGCAACTGACAACTTTTCCCTCAGCTGAAAACTTGCCACCACGGGAAAACACCTTTGAGATAGCAAAAACCAAGAGAGGTTATTGTAGATGGTCCAAACATGATCCCATCACCTCAAATGGAGAGTATGTAAACATCACAGTTTCTGATAAATAACCCTTCAAAGATTACTGCCTTTTAGCACTTTAGACTCTTAAGGGAAATCATTGGTCCAATGTAGCTCAGAGTGATTCGGTGTATTTCTTTGCAAACAAGGACCATACCTAGTGTAAATGTACCCATTTAGACGTATTGGAACAGTCTGTTCGGTCGTACGAGTTACTGAGTGAAAGTTGCACTACTTTGCAACTTTACACTACTTCCATCTGAAAACTTTTCCCTCAGCTGAAAACTTGCCACCATGGGAAACCGGCTCCGAGATAGAAAAAACTGAGAGAGGTTATTGTAGATTGGCCAAACACGATCCCATACCCTCAAACACATAGTCTGTAAACGTCATGGTTTCCAAGAAATAGCCCTTCAATGATTGCTTCATTTTAGTACTTTGGACTCTTAAGGGAAATCGTCGGTCCAATGTAGCTCAGAGTAATTTGGCATATTTGGCTTCAAAAGAGGACCATCCCTAGTGTAAATGTACCCATCCTAATGTGTTGTAACATTTTGTTTGGTCATAAGAGTTGTTGAATGAAAGTTGCACCACTTTGCAACTTTACACTACTTGCATCTGACAACTTTTCCCTCAGCTAAAAACTTGCCACCATGGGAAAATGCTTCCAAGATAACAAAAACCATGAAAGGTTATTGTATATGGGCCAAACATGATCCCATAGCCTCAAACAAAAAGTTTGTATGCATCATAGTTTCCGAGAAACAATCTGTCAAAGATTGCTGCCCTTTTTCACTTTGGACTCTTAAGGGATTTCACTGGTTGAACGTAGCTCGAACTGCTTCGACCAATTTGGGTGCGAAAGGGGACCATACCTAACCTAAATGTTACCATTCGGGCGTGATGGAATAGTCGGTTAGGTCATACGAGTTGTAGAACAATATTTATTTATGTAGTTACAAGTAGTTTTTCACCCTCCAACTGAACTCCAACGGTAATTTTTGTGTGAAAAAAAGCCACGAGACCATAGCTTGTTGCTTTCTTTTTAATGGAAACTAGTGCGCAGTAGAGTTAAATTCTTCATAGATTTAGCATTTGAGATTGCAAGAAGACATCAAAATGGCTAGTGTACTAAATAAATTCTTATGATTTCTAAAGAATGTTGATAACTCTACTCAATTGGCTTCTATTTTCAAAATCATACAAATTGAACCTTGGCATCAATAGACTTTGTATATCAAGCAACCACAATTCAAGTTTCAACGATGAATATTTATCATGCATGTTTCAAATGACATTCAAGTTTATGGTGGTTTTGTTGTTTATAACTTTATATGTTGGTATGTGATATTCTAATCATATTTCATTCTTCTATGCTACATATATATATTTTTTATTTTTAGATGTTTTTTTTACTAACGAACACAAAACGAACCGAACCACCCCCAAATTTTGTTTAGCTAAACTGGTGAATCGAACCCCCAAACACGAACATGTAACTTCGTTTGTAAGTCAATTATTGGGAGTTCGTCAGTTGTTTTGTGTGGGGGAGAGTCTTAAAAAAGGTTGAGGAAGTCATTTTGGGGATTGATGAATGTAATTTTGTGAAGAATCAATAAGATCATTTTGGGGGTAGTAGGCTTGAGACCCCTTTAAAGTTGGTTTGAGTGCTTTCTTTTCATTTTTTTTGAGTTTTGTGCCAATTTTTCTCAAGGCGAGTAGTGAACCCAGATTTTGCATTTTTGAGTAAATTATGAATTAGTAAAGCCCTCCACCTACTGTACCTTTTATGTGGATCCATGGAGAGGATGTGTGCAATGTGATTTGAATGTGTGTAGGTCCATTTAAGAAAGGGGAAATTATTTGTGAGTCTTGGAGTTGTTGTCCTAAGCAAATGATTGCTTAAATTACATGAAAATGAAGTTTTTAGCCTGTGGTTTGTTAAAATGAATGAGACTGTGGGAATCTCTTTAAATTTTAAGCATATTGGGGTCATAATAGAGGTGTTTGAGTCAGTGGCATGGTCAGGGGAGTTATGAAAGTGGTACTTTCAATAAAGCCTATGCATTTGCATGGTACACAAATTGTTTCATGGGACATCCTACTAAAGGACTTGTACGTGTAGAATAATCTTAGAGTTTATTATTTTATGACACAACTCAAGATTTTTTGGGGTGTTCTTGTGAAGATCAAGTGTTTAAAGGGCACTCACTTTGTGAAAGAGGGCTAATTCACTAGCCCAGGACAGGGGTATGTTATTGGTTCTCAAATTTTGTCCAAAGGAGTCAAGGGTAGTTTTCACATATGTTCTCACGCCCACTTTGCATCAATCCATTACTTGTTTGAAAGAACTTTTTTTGGGATTTTAGCCATAACAATAAGCCAGTGAACTATTTGATAAAAAGATTTGGTACACATGTATGAAAAATGTGGTGGCATAGACAAGGCAGTGAATTTTTTGAAAAAATGCCTCAAATAAATGTGGTCTCATAAAATTCCATGACAAGAAAATGCAATTAACAGTTGCTCCTAGTTATTAGTTATGTAATGGGTATCTGCAAGATCATGATGGGCCAAAAAGTGGTAATATGATGGGTATTTGTAGGGTATGCGGCTAACAACTTTTTTTTCACCCAAAATTGATGAAACAAAAAGGGTTTTTAAAGGAGATTCTTAGCTTTCCAACAATATAAATTATGTTGTACATTGAATTTAATAAATAATTATTATTCATTTTCTATTTTAATTACGACTAAAGTCCTGATTGATAGACTGATTGAAAAACATCTATAGCTTTCAAATGGTATCACACTTTTTGAATCTGAAACATGCGTCACATTCTATGCTTCACATACTATAGGATTATAAAAAAGTAAATTTAATTTTATGAATTTTTGACTAGGTTAAGGTGGTCAAACATACGAGTTTTTATAGTTTTTAAAAGTTGTAATAAAAAAATCATAATTAATTATTTACTTGGAAAAAAATTACAAAAAAATATGCATCACATCCGAACATGATTCCTCTACTTATATCTAGAATCTTATAAAAAAATATTATCATTTTATTGTGGTTAGAGTTGTCAGACAGACACCTACGTATTTTATCCCTGAAATTTAAGTAGTACTACATTGGAATTTCAAATTTTCATGAAATAGGATTATTTTATTTTTAAAATAAACCTAGTAGTTTAGAAACTACATTCAATTTTCTACAGATTATATTCTTACATATTTTTGAAATAATATAGATAACTTATTCAAATTTTTATGTCAAGTTGCCTAACTCTTATTTTTCTAAGTTTTTCACCACTTAAGGGCCTATTTTTTCCATGATGATCCTGCACATACCTAATGTGAAGTAATTGCATAACTACTTAGGTTGACTTTGTAAAACTATATTGTAATTGAATTTTTTCATCTATCCATCTAGTTGTTAGTTATGCAATGTGAAATAATGCTTTGAGTTTGAAAGATGTGCAATGCAATGTAATCAGCGATATGAATATAAACTACATAATACAACCATTCTTTTTTATGCTCTTGTACATTGATATTTAACCATTTCTCACTTGATTAAATTTTCAAAGAGTTTAATCATGCACATGAGGAAGAAATTAAATTTTGATTGTCAACTTCTATATATCAAATTATCTAATAATCTTGAGTGTATCTCCATATACAAAAATGGCATCAATGCCAACTCAAACAAAGTTTTACAAAAATGTGGCATATGCCATCTCGATCTCTATTCAAAATTTACATTCCAACATGTCTATCTCATCCTAAACTACTAGTGGATCATCAAAATGGAGCCTCTTTACAACACTCATTGGCTCTGAAGGTAGTTGCACAAGAAAAATTCAAACCAAAATTAAGATTAGTTATACTATATGATTTAAAATCAAATAATTAACATCAAAATCAATATACATTGAATTATAATTGAACTCTAAAATTGTAATCTTGATTACCTGAAATATCTGTCTCTTCAAAGGGTTAGGAGTTCTTGAATATGACCCTCTCAAAGAACCGACCAAACCAACTTTTGTAATGTCAATCTATATATGTGAACAAAAACATAAAATTGATCCAAGTTAGCATACATTTGTTGGTAATAGGAACATATAAATACCAAACAAAAAATTAAAATAAACACATTCCTCTTTAGGTTGATCTTTTTCTTTATCTCCTTTAGGTGTTTCAACACCTCCTCCTTGAGGTGTTTGAATACCTACTCCTTCAAGTTTTCCAATGCATAGTCCTTCAGGCGTTGTGGCACTTGTAAACAATGATGTATAGCTCATAATTTCCTATACATAAAAATGACAAGTATGTATAAAACTACCAATCTATATTGATATATGTATAATCAATATAAGATCTTAAAAATCTTAATTCAATTGAATTTTAGTTCAATTACCTTCCCCTTATCTAACATTGCACTTCCATATTCTAGACTATCACAATTTTTGTTCGGTGGTTTATCAAAAACCATCCACCAACGATCCCAAAAGTTATCTACAATGTCCCTATGTGTGCACCATTTTATAGAAATTTTTGGTTTATTAACATTAACTGGCAAACCAGTGTGGGGGTTAACAAATAAAGAGGCTATTTGGGCTTTCATTATTCTGAGATCTTTCACATCATCATAAGACAATCCACATGCATAACATTCCCTCATATCTTCTCGCCACGAATGAAAGGCATTATGTTGGGTGGAGAGGGTTTCTATATTTTTAATTGTATCCTTCAATGTGTTTGACATATCAAATAATCGAGGGATTCTCTTATAAACTTCAGAAATGCCCTTTAATTGCTGAAATTTTTCACCAATTAATTCTTCAATTGATGGTTGCGGAGGTGGTGGAGGGTTTGGTATTTGTGCATTTTCATTTTCAGCTGGTGGATTATTTGGAATTTGTGCATTCTCATTTTCAGCAGCCATAATGCCTGATTAAAGTTCAAAACTAACTAATCTAATTGAAATTAGACAGTATAAATGAAAATATTGTAAAAATACCCTAGTTTTTTTTTAAAAAACCCTACTTTTTAACAAAAATCTATAAAATTCTCTAATTTTTAATACAAATACATAAAAAAACACTATTTTTAAATCAAAATTCATAAAAAAATTCATTTTTAATCAAAATCCATTAAAAAAATCATTTTTAATCAAAATCCATTCTAAACTCAAAATTTTCATAAAATTTCAATCAAAAACCCTATTTTGAAAAAAAATCCATAAAAAACTAAATGAAATTATACAAATCTAATTCAAATTCAATCAAAGCAAAGAAAAATCTAAAATCTAACTTTTTCAAAATGGATATCGGATAAATCAGGTATCTGATATGCGCAGAACCTCCTCACTGTGTGTCGTGGCTTGTTTGTGAATGTGAAATGATTTTAACAAGCCCGAATTTTGTATATTATTTTTTTCTTCAAATCATATATCGATATGGAGACCTTGGTTTGATTATTGATTTGGAGGTGTGTATTGACACCCAAGCCACAAAACAGTCAACTCGACATTTTTTTTTTTTGGGTCGATGAAAAACGTAATTTTTTCCCCATTGCCACTTTTTGGCCCTTCATGATCCTACACATACCCATATGTAAATTTCCATTCATCCACTTCATACATGCATTCATATATTTGCATCAAAAAATACAAAATCACATATTATAGTGCATATCATACATGCATAAGAACATGTAGAATTGTCAACCGTTAGAGTCATCCACTTTTGCATTAGCATCATTATTCATCCATTGCATCATACATAGTTGGATCATAAAAGTACAAAAATAATAACATATAAACATTATTCATAAAACAGCATAGGATCATAACACATGTTGCATCCATAACATATAATATGATCATCATGAAACACCACATAGCATACATAATAGGAAATTAAATTCATCCATCATGATCAATGCACATAAAACACATAGGACAACCATCATCATCACTGCATACTTATATCTCAAAATGATGTCAAGTGTACAAGGATATCTGAATATGAAGAAATACATCATCAAAAATGGCGGTAAATCATCAAGTATCAATGTATACATGTCCAAATCATAATGAGAATCAAATATCAAGACCTATGTGGTACTCCTCCTAGATGGTGTTGGCATCCTTGGACCTATACCCCCTGTTGCACCTAATGGACCTGCACCTGGATCTCTTCGACCTCCAAGAAATGGCTATGTAACACTCATGCTCACTGTCCAAGACTAAGACCTACTAGACCAAGATCGGGTAAAACTCTCCCACCGCTTGGGAGCGACCACCTCATGATACTGTCCTCTATAAAAATCAACCTCCTAGACAATGCGATGAATCTCTTAGAAATAGTCTACGGATCCAATAGCTGTCGCAGCCTACTGCAACCTCTTAGTGATAGTCTTTTCCTACTATGTCCATTGCCTTAGTGCATCTCTCTCCACAGTCAATGCAACAACCTAGCCCTATACATGTACATGTTGTTAGCCATGCACCTAAGCCAGCTGATGTTTGGCAGCATCCCTCTTGGGCGTCAAAGTCTATATTTTTCCTTGGGCCTGTAAGAGTTGTGCCTCAACCTATGCCAATAACTGTGTCTGTGTTTGTAGTTGTCCCTGCACCTATGTCAACTGGCCCTAAAATGTCTGAGCCTGGTCATGCAGTGTTGTAATCTGGGATGACTACTACTGTGAGGGCAACTATATCTACACATGCTATTGCACTACTGCCACTAGGGATCGCCTCCAGCAAGGCACTCTAACATCAAGAACTAGGTGAGCAAAACCTCCTCCATCTTCTCCACCACCATCATCACCATCGTCATCTCCACCATCATCATCACCTCCACCGTCATCCCCACCCTCTACCTCCTCCTCACCTCCACTGTCTCTGCCTCGCCTCCATCTAGGTGGCTTGTCATCATTATCCTCCAATGCTGGCATGAGCTCATCAGGCCTATGGATCCTTAGGAATGGGTTTTTGCTAAGGTATTGTGAGTACTCCTTAGTCATGTAACCTTCAACTATCTCTATATGATAGTTCCATATCACTGGTTGTAAATGAAGAAACTTATCACATGTAGCATCATAAGATAATGTGGGCCCCCCACTCGGTCACATCCTGCTACCTCCGAGCCTACATGGCCAATCCTTGTGGGATCCTCTACACCCGGTTGTACTATATAAGTACTCGCATCACTAAGAATCTCTCAATGACGTACGGTGTCCATCCGATGAGATACCTCAATGTCATAACATAGGGCATCTCCAGATGATCATTTTCCCACTACTCACAGTTTACATATGGTCACTAGGTAACTAAATCTACATCATCTAGTAATCGTCTCCAATACTCTAATTTTCCTAGCTTATGCTGGACAATTGCACCTGGATAACCATAGATGTAAGGTCTCCCAAATGGCCAAAAAATTTCTATATCTAGTTGTATCACTGTAATATGCTCCCAAGCCCACGTCTATAACAAGATCACACCTACAAACATAATGGATCCCCTGAGGTATACCACCTTATGAAAATCATGATATAAATGTGTGAGCATGCATGAACCCCAAGAAAAACGGGTTCCAAACTAGATCATTTCCTCTAATGTCCAACCCCAACTAATGGAAAATCCATTTTCCCTCTTGTCAGGACATAAGAAGCCACTGAAATTCCCGCAAGCACGGAAGGAAAAGGGGCATATCTCTCAAACATCTCCTTCCATGACATCTCATACCTAGCAATATGCTCATCCTAGAAAATTTGGAGCAAGGCATATGTAGCTCCCTCCTCAATGTGATCATAGGTCACAATATCACCCATCATGGGAATCCAAAAAATCTTGTAGAAATCCTATGGTGTCACAGTCATCTGATCTCTAGTGGCTAGATGAAAGGTGTTGTGGTCTCTATGCCACCTCTTTTCCAATGCAGTCAACAATCCTTGATTAATCCTAACCTAGGGCATGCCAATCAATGAAGATAAGTTGCATCGCTCAATGATGTCTCCATCAACATGTGATAATAGTGGGATCAAGTCCCAAGTCCACAAGAATCACTCTCGAGACTAAATATTATCTAAATCCATATCCTATCATTATAAAACATCACAATCAACACATTAATCAATCAAATTCAAATAAACAAAATAACATCAATCAAGCATCCTATCAGTTCTAGTGAGATTTCCATCAAATCTCGTGAACATCTGTTTTGATCCTCGCCTATCATGAGGTCAAAACATCATCATTAGTACATCTCACCTATCATGAGATCAATAAATAATCTAATCTATCATCAACAACAAATCATTGGCTGATGCAAGTAAACATCATCAAATTTCATGAGAAAAACCAAAAAATCTTCAAATCTATCTTGGATGCGCCATAACATAGCTTCTATGCGCTAACAGGGCAGATGCACAATTAAAAGCATTAAATGCACCATTACAGTCTAGCGATATGGTGATTCCTTCAATGTGCTATGTCTTAGGGATTCCTTATCTAAAACCCTAATCTTCCATTACAGGTCACCTATCCGTCGAACGGTTGATGCGCCATTTCAGACTACAGATGTGCTATCAAAACTAGTGTATGTGCTTAAACACTAGGCGGATGTGCCAAAAAAACTATCCTATGTGCCAGGGAACCTTTTGTATTTGCCAAAAGATTTTAAAATTTAAACATCTGCAATTAAAGACAGAAAAACTTAATTCAAAATTCACAAGAAAGGTTTCAAAAGTCATACCGAAGGTCCATATCCAGTTGGTCGATTATGTTGCTGCACCTGCTCGAATCGATGAGTCTTGTAGGGGATCACCATTTTTTCTCAAATGCTCAAGAATGTTCTCTCACTTCACCAATTTTCAAAATTACCAATGCACAAATGAATCCTCTCTTCACTTTTTACCTCTTAATAAGGGTAATTCAAAGTGTGATTTTGGTGGCATATTTTAATTTCTATAAAGGACCAATTAATCATAGGGTAGCTCATTTATGCCATATCAGGAGATAAATCGGTAGAATATTATCAAATCAGAATTTCATCATCGACATCATCACATATCATTAAAAAAATTCAAAAATCATCAAAAACAATCTTTTATTATCAAAAATTCCTCGATTTATCTCCTGAGAGGGCATACATTCGTCATCTTTTGAAAATCACCGTCTGGGGCATCGTTGAAATTTTAGCAACACTAGTAAATTTTTCTTTGAAGTAATGCGTAAAAACATCACTTCAAAGAGGGGAAAAATGTATACATCCAAAATTGGTCTAGAGAATATTAATTAAATATCGATTATTTAATTAATAAAATCTTTGTTTCCCCTAATATATAAATAAATTACAAAATTTATTTACATAGTTCATATTTCTTATTTCCTCTTTTCTAATTCACTTTCTTCATGATTTAATTAAAATAAAAAAAATTAACTAATTTATTTTATTTGATTGATCCCCTCTCATTAAATTTGAATTTTTAATTCGAATTTTGTCACATTTCTTCATATGTTTCTAACCTCCTTCCACCTCATCCTCCAACTCACCATGTGTCATATGAAAATAATTATTCCTAATTTCTAAAATGGATATTTACTCTCAACAATTCTAACCAAATCAAGGACACATGGCTTCTTCTTTCCATTGATTCTTTTCTACACTTGGCAGGATTGTTCTACTAAAGGGGACAATTTCCTTATTTCTCTCCATCTTCCTCATTTCTCACTGTTGATCTCTCCAGATCAAATCCTAATTGTTCATTGTTTCCAACTCACCTGATGCCTTGGTGAAATCAATAAATATATTCCCATTTACAGCTTTTGCATAAGAGAAGATTGCATAACATTACTCTGTAGAAATCCATTTAGCATTTGATAGCTTAATTGCATTTTGATTCAACATTTAGAATAGTATAGCATGTATTTTAGAATCATGGTTGCATTCTTAGATGTATTTTAGATTTTTCATAGCATTTAGGATCATTCTCACAACATTTCCATTAGTTTAATTTAGTAGTGCATCATTTTAATAACATTATGTATAAAGCAAATCACCATTCTGCATATCATTTAGTACATAATTTAAGAAAAAACATCAAAATTATGTAGGTGTAGACATTGTTTCTGCATTCTAGCTTAGAGGCTACTCATTGCTTAGGTGGCATCCTAGTGATTTAGTGCATAATTAAGATCTGAGAGCATAATTGAAACCAGGACATTTAAGAATAGAGGAAGATGGAATGTTTTTAAGGAATCATATTATTGAATTGTATTTTTAATTTAGATTTCCTTAATGTAATACAGTGTATCTGTTGTGTTATTTGTTAGGTTAAATCACATATTTTCTCACACACACATGGAAGTGGGTGTACCATACTAAATATGAAATAGATGGGTCCATTGATTAGTATAAGGCTTGTCTTGTTGTAAAAGGGTTTTCTTAGGTTGAGTACATTGACTATTATGAGACCTTTTCCCTTATTGCCAAGATGGATTCTATTCACATTGTACATTCTCTTGCAACTTCATAGGGATGGATAGTATTTCAAATGGATGTCAAGAGTTCCTTCTTGCATGGTTGTTGTAGACACGCAAAATATGCATACATTTCAATCCACTAATAACCTTCATTTAATCAAATCTAACATTTCATCCTTCAATTAAATAAATTCACTTCATCATTACCTCATTTAAATAAATCAATCAAATCCTAACATTTCATCTTTTAATCATTTCCTAGATTCATATTCCTCAAATTAATTAACCTTTATCTTGCATCATCCTTTAATTAAATAAACCAAACTTTATTTAATTAAATCTCAAAAGTCATATTTCTCCCTCTTGATTTAAATAAATCAAAATATTTAAGTCAAATGGGTCAAAATCACCTAAACATCATCTAAGCTAATCTAATCCTAATTAACATAATCTAATTACCCATCACATCCTCTAGCTTTTCCCACTTGCACCAATAAAGCACTTTAATTCATTTATAAATTCATCATTTTCTTTCAACTTGGCATAAAAATGGAATATACCTTCAAGTTTGAATATGAAGACAAGTTGACTTGTCCCTTCCAACATGGCAATAACTTCTCTCTTTCATGTCCCCCACTCAACATTTAACTCTCAATTTCAAATTTGAATCTCCCCCTCTTGGGCACATTGGCCAAAACTTGCACATTCCTCAACCTATCATAATGTGACAAGTGGCTTCATCTCATTGGTCAAATCATTATCCCACATTGCTCTATTTTGAGCTCTCTTCCAATTTGAAATCTATAAATAGAGGGCTTAATCTTCACCAACCCATCTACACTCTCATGCAAAGTTATTCTCTTAAACTGAGAACTAATTTTTCCCATCACCATTGCATTGCATCATTTGAGTTATAGCAAGGATTGGGAAAGGCTCATTGGCACATCTGACACCAATCCAATATGGAATAGGTACTTAGATTGCTTCTATATGTCTCTTTGATATTCTTTGTTATTTATTTGCATCTTTGGAGTGTGACATTGTTATTTCATAGAAGCATTTGATAAATTTGCATATGACTAACCCATTATTTAATGTGCATTTGAGGTTATGAGTGTTTGTAGATTTTAGGTGCTTCATCATGGTGCTAGAAGGAGGGAAGGATTAGGAAAAATAATGATAATTTGTGGGTTGATTTTAATTTAACTGCTAACCATAGGCATATGTCAAGTTTATTACTATCTATGGTTTATATCATAATTATTACTATTTGTTGTAATTGTTGGAATCTTATCCTTACAATAATTTACTCTGGGTCAGTCTAAAGGAAGTAAAATGTGCATTTAACAGATCTGTGTGTTTATCTCTCACACATACCCTCATTTTGTTGCTTTTCATGTCTAAATGAAGAAGCCTAAAGTTTGGTTATAGTCAAATACACCACATATGTTCTATTTATTTTAACCATTCAATGTGCTTGAAAGCTTTAGAGTAGTCCAGGCTTAACATTTGAATGCTACATGAAAATACTTTGTTGTTCTTAGATTTTTGACAAAGATTCGAAAAGGCATGGTGGAGTTAAGATTTTATCTAATGTGATTGTTGATAGCGCACTTTATCCAATGGAGTAGCTTTCATTGACATTTCTTTTACTTTTACATGCTTTCTCTCTTACCACTTGTCTGGGGTCGATTGGTATGTCCAACTTTTACAGTTGGTGTGTAGAGACGGTCAGTGGAATATCCTCTTTGTAACATATCAATTAGGCATTTTTCATTTGCAGCATATCCATCATGCACTACAAAATATCTTCTTTTGCAACTCTCAATCTTCTCCATCATTGCAGTGTTTCCCATAGGCCACCAACTAGAATCCCCCTGGTATTAAGTTCAAAAGAAGCTCCAAGCGTACCTACAGTAAGTTCTCCTATTGTTCGAATATGGATATATTAAACCGCTTGCTACCCATGGATAGGAATATCTCATCAAAATGAATTTCTCATTACTAAAGCCAGCATGATTTCATCGAACTAAGGGGAGGAATTGACATTCAAGTTGTTGCCTCGAGCCCTATCCTTCCTATCTAGTAGAACAACACTGAGTCTAGCTTTCCAACTGCTTGCTAATGAATCACTCGTGTAATGTCGCCATTTAGCACATTTTGGTCTATACGATAACAAACATCCAAAGGCCATTCCAGTCTATCTTTTTTGTACTCGCTAGGGGGAATTACATGGTCTGTATATTGAATTTGGCTACATAACTGATTTCCACCTACTGTGTGTGAGAGAAGTTGGAATATTTGAGTATATTTTTCTATCATTACTAAAGATTCAAGATTATATATTATTGTGTGAGTAAAAGACTTTGTTAATAACAAACCTTAGATGTGGATATTTTGATGCCATCTTTTTCTTTCTTTCTTGAATGGAGAGTAGTGTCCTAAGTTTTCAAGTATTTTTAGAATGATGATATTTGTGTAAGTGTTGCATCCAAAGACAAAAACATTGGGAGAAGCTATTACTGGTGGAGCCCATCGACATCTCTTTGAAGAAAATTAGCCACATAGATTACTATCATCTGACAGGTAGTTGTTTCAAATAAATTTCCAGCTATGGCTTGAAACGGTTGGTGACTTTGGATAGTGACAAAAAACTTCAATGAATTGCAGAAATGTTAATTGAAAATGTATATTGCGGCCCTTTGAGGCATTAAAATCTGGAACACATTTCTTGTGCGCAGATGTTTTGATTTTTCTTTCCTTTTTTATGGTTCCAATTATTTATGAGGTTGACCTTTTAGCATTGGTTGTAGCCTTTTATCTTTAATGGATGTATGTGGATTGAAAAACCTACAGTGTTCTAATCTCTTCCTGATTTGTTCCCTTAAATGTTCTCTACTCTTTTCAATGGAGGAAGGATATGATGTGATTTATAACGTTGCATTAAATATAGAGTGAAGAGGTAGATTTGATGTGATTGGTACTAGTGTTTATTGCATCTTGATTTTACTAGTACGATTTGAAAGTCAACGAATGTTGCGATGCAGATTTGAAGTTGTCTTCTTTAAATGACATTAGCTGAGATTTGAAATTATCATATGTAGTAATGGGGAGACATAGCCTCAATTTTTTTTCTTAGCTATATGTGATAAGTAGGTTCCTTTTGAAAATATTTGATTGCTTTTAGTTGTTATTACAAATTTAGGGAAAGTTGTGGTTTGATTGGATTTTGGTTGTTTGGGGCTTCCAATCCCATTATGGAAAAATAATGAACAAACATTTAAAGTCTATTGTAGGTTGGAGATTTTTTTTCACACAAGGGGTAATATTGAAATTAATTATCATGACTTTCTTTCTACATTAAACACTAAAGTATTTACATGTCTTTAACTTTTGATCAAAATAAAATCATAGGAAACCAATGCACTTGACACATGATCATTTTTTTTGTTTTCACAGGTTGACATCAAAATCAAACATTGAAATCAAGCAAAAACAAAAGCGAGATTGGAGTTGAAGAATTAAGCATCAAACTTGAAACCCAAAAGCATTTTTTAATGCTTTGAGCTTCTGTCGCACACCTTAATTTTTTGTTTTAGGCTAACTCATCTTTGGTTTTGGGATTTAAAATGAACATTACCTAGGCTTTCAAATTTCATTGCGAAAGGATTAAAATGAACTTTAGGAAACATTGACTAGATTTTGTTTGAGGTTAACTAATCGAACAAGGGAAATCTCATATCTCAATTTGGTGCTTTAAAACGAATCAAAATCATTGCTTTATGGAATTAAAATGAACATGTGCAACTTTTTTTTCATGATGGATTACTTAAACTAATATTATTGAAAAGGACATATGCACTTCTCTCATGCTTCACAACGATCTTCAGAATCAAAAGGCCTTTTTTATAATCTTAGGTTGAGATAAAGTGATCACCTCCACACTTCAATTTGGGTTTAAAAATTGAACAAAATCTTGTGCGAGTGTGAATGAATTTATTGCATGTGTTCTCCCTTTTCTTTCTAAACAAGGTTTGATCGAACTATGAATAAATTTATTCACTTTTGTCTATCTTAGAGGGCCTGGCTTGGGGGAAAAGTACTTACCCAAGGGAACGAATCAACCAGTAACACTCTAAACTCGAGAGTATTTCCAGCCGAGATATAAATGTGGGTATTGGAAGAAATGCCAATATCACGCGGTTGATTCTGATGAGATTGATTCGAAAGGGGACTCTCGCCATATGGGTCAATCTCCATGAACGGAAAGCCCTTATTAAAACCCATGTTCTAGAATTTCTAAAATCCTTGATCTATTTATTGGTGCAAGAACAGTCGATCTGAAGCCGCCCCACACTTTTACAATCTTTAGTAGAAATGGAAAGCATGCCATGGGAGTTTCATGGGTGTTGATGCTTGGCTTCCCTGTATAAGTGAGTGTCGTGGAGGGGAGCTAGTGGGGTCAAGCATCTAACCATTCACTAAAGATAAGCGTAGCTGGACTTGTCCAAGTGGGGACTCAACAAATATTGTCTTTCATATCCATATGATTGTACTTGTTCTTGGTTACAAAACTCTTTGCTTGTTTGAAAACATTTGGAAACAAACATTTAACATGATCCTCAAAATTCCAAACCCTTTAGGAGGAAAATACCATTGACCAAATTCTCATGTTATTGCTTGCCCTTGGGATTACATCCTTAGAGGTTTCTAAGCACTTGAATTTACATCTCAATTTTCCCACTAAAGTTAAAAAATAGGTAACCCTTGCCTTAATTTCATCAAAGTTTCACATAATATACCTTGTAAAATGAGAAGAAGTTGAGACGTTGGACATCCAGTTTGAAAACGTAATCAACAAGTGTTTGTGGTAAAAAAAAAGTCATTAAGCAAAGATTAAAAATAATTGGACACCACACATGTGTCTACAATGATTTCACACAAAATAAAGATCAAGAAACCAAAGGTGAAAGCCCTTAGTTTGAAATACCATCAAAAGCATCTCTCAACACTATATGAATTCAGACGAAGATTGCTTTTTAAATTTTACAAAAAGGCTTCAAGGAACAATCCCGGTTTGTACTCATTCTATTACTGCCAAAACCCAAATACTTTTAGAGTTTGAACATCTTGTTTAGAGTATCTCATGTTCTTCAATACCGAGGTCTAAGTAAACAAGTGTCTTTTTTAGGTACATCCTAGGATAAAAATCAAACTTTCATCCATCCTTGAACATCGAAATCAAAATCATCTCATCAACAAATCTTCGAAAGTCTTGAAAAAATTCTTTATGTTAATCTTTGGGGAAAGCATTTGAAATATATCCAAAATCACCTTGTTTCATTGAATGTGTGTTGATGCATCCTTCTACACATATTTGATTAGATTATCAAAACTTGTGAACAAATTCATCCCTTGACAACATCCAACATCTTGGGATTTAGGAGTTCATTATCAAAATCATCTTGTTTGGATAGGAGTGTTTAGATGAATCCTTCTTCTCACACCTAGAAAAATTATCATCTTGTGAACAATTTAACTCTAGGACAATATCCAACCTCTTAGAGTTTATGAGTCCACCAAAATCTGAATCTAAAACAAATCAATCATAAATGAAGTCCTAAAAGTTTAACATACCCCTTCAAGATTCTCTTAAGAGTTCCACTCATTCATCAAACATCCATCTTACATCCATATCATTATCACCCTTTGATCCTTAAATTACCCTAAAATTTCTCTTTTATACCTAAAGTTAGATCAATCGAAAAGAATTAAATAATTCACCTTTCGTATTCTTGAAGATTGATCCCTATTTTATGGTGCAAACTAGATTGCAACATAAGAGGAACATGGAAGCCAACAAAGAAACATCTACTACAAGTGACTTAAGTCAAACCACTCTTGAAATGAGTCCCATTGGGTCTGGAAATCTCATAGTTAACCTTCTGACATCTTCTCAAGACCACCAAGAGGAAGATATTTTCAATAACCCCTTTGGAATGACACATGAGGAAATCACTGAAATGCTTCAAATTCTGGAAACCATAAAATTGTCAATATCATGATGAGACTCAACCCTTCACTATACATGCTCGAACTAGCAAGGAAAGGGCCCAAATTACCTTCCGATTTCAACACGAGCTCTATAGTGGAACCATCTTTGGAGGACATGCCTCTAATTTCATCCACACTTCCCATCTCACCCACAACCCCATCCCAAAGCATCACTCAAAAAATTTCATAAATAACATCTTTTGCTCCAACCCAACCTAATGTTAACAAGGGAAATGTATTTTCTAATGCTATTAAAACACACCCCCTTGTCAACAATCAAGACTTGGATGCAAACACCATCTTCGAACAAAACATACCTAAAAACCCATTACATAAGAATGTTCCTCTAACCTTCAATCATGATCCATCATGATCATTCTTCCACACAACACCTCAAACTTCTCTCCTCACAAATTCGTAAGAGGCAGGAGACATGTTCGGACTAGGGGGAATTTTTGACACCATAGCATTTTCGCAAGTACTCGCACCCCTTACATTTCCACCACTTCCATTTTTTCCATCATCATCCACACCACTCCTTGGCTTAGGGATTCCCCCTTTACCAAGTATCGATCAAACCAACATCCCAAATATCAATCAAAGCATTATGCCAAACGCTCAAAATTTGTCATCGATATCACAACAACAGATGACAACTACACAAGCAATCACAAAATCATCAAACACCCCCTAACATCGTAAAGCATGGTATCTCAAGGGATAATCACATCAATAACACCACTTATCACTCAGATCACCACATCAACAACACCATCCACCACTCAAATCATCAACACAACATCATCGCTCACCAACTCCACAAACACCATTTGAAATCCATCACCACCCCCTCCATCACCAAATTCCAGCATATCAAACCAATACAACATCGCATTACAAGTTTCTTTTCAAAGGGGATTCCAACAAGTGCAAAAACAAAAAGTTGCTCAACTAGCCACTCAGCAAGCTGCTCAAGCCGCACAAGCTACTCAAGTAGCCCAAGCCACATTACAAGTGCAACAGGCTGCACAAGCCCAAGCTTTATTGCAACAACAACAAAAACAAGCCGCTCAAGTTGCTCAAGTAGCACAAGCCACATTGCAAGCACAACAAACTGCTCAAGCCCAAATTATATTACAATAAGCCGGACAAGCACAAGCTCAAGCACAAGCAGTGCGAGCACAAGATCAAGCTCAGGAAAATTCCCAATATCAAGCACAACAAGCACAATGACAAGCACAAGCACAACTTCTTGCACAAAAACAAGCTACACAGTTGCAAGCATATCAACAAGCAATAAAACAATATCAAGAGCAGCAAGAAGCAACCCAATTGGTAGCCCAACAACAAGTGTTGTTGGAACAACAACAAGCACAACAACAAGAACAACAACAAGTACAAATATTAGCGCAACAACAACAAGATCAACAACAAGCGTTGTTCATATAGCAGCAGGTGCAAGCATACCTAGCTCAACACAACACACAAACCAACCCACCCATCCAACCCATAATTGAAATCCCCCAAAACACTTTCATCCCACCCACTAATCTACAAAATGACGTAATGACACAAATTAGGTTGCTCTCGCAACAAGTCCTTGATCTTCAATCAAGGCGAACCACAAAGTCACCAAGTAACTTGTGTCCCTATCCATTTGATAGGAGCCTTGTGATGAAACCATTCCCCAAGGGATTTGAGATCCCCAAATTTGACAAATATCATGGGACAGGAAACCCTGAAGATCACATCAGGGAATTCCAGGTTCATTGCATGGAAGTGGCATACAATGATACTTCTCTGATGTGGCTATTTCCTAGGAGTTTAGCTGGCCACACAATGCAATGGTTTTCTCACCTACACACAGGCATTAGAACATTCCAAGAAATTATAGACGCATTCATTAAAAATTATGCATGCAATATTGCAATGGATGTTAGTCTAGAAGAACTCTCGGCTCTAAAGCAAGGTAAGAATGAATCGTTCACTTCATTCTTACAATGATGGTGATCCAAAGCCAATCAGATCAAGTGGACCATGCTTAAGGAACAAGTTTTCACCATCATAGCCAACCTTGACGACCTCTTGGCATTTCATCTCAAGGTTCAAGGGATAACCACATATGACCAATTGATCCCCAAGGTGCTTAGCATCGAACGAGCCCTCATGACACAACCTGTAGGATCAACCTCATACCCCGAACAAAAAAAAAAATAGCACACGTGGGCAAGGAACAAAAACATTACCAATGATGGTGTCGTCGACACCAACGTGGTCATTAGTGCCCCTCGCCAAAATAAACTGGCACCACAAATCCAAATCCAACACCAAAACAATCATCAAGCAATACAACAACCAAACAACAATCCAACAATTAACAATCTCAATGATCAAAGGGAACCACCCCAACGGAACAAGAATTACCCCAAGCAAAAGTACACCGCTCTAGGGGAACCACTTGAAGTCATAATGAAGAAGCTGATAAATGAAAAAATCGTCAAGGCTCCTACCTTCGAGAATTACCAAGAACTGGATGTGAAACCTCCTTGGTATAGTGAAAATCAACTCTATGAGTTCCATAAAATCAAAGGATATACCATGAGCAGTTGTATGAGATCAAAAAACATAGTTCAAGATCTCGTCGATCAAAGAATTATAAACATGGAATAGCCGATAGGAAACCAAGATCTTAAGATATACATGAATTTGATGCCCAATCATGGCAATAAAGGGAATAATAACAACACCAATAAAGGGAAAGGCACCCATGCAAACGTGAACCATGTGTACGAAACTGTTGTTGCCTCCCTAGATGAATACTGCATAGTCATCACCATCAAAGGTGCCCATGCCAATTGTGGAGTCAACACAAGAGGCAAAAAATTCACCATCGCAAGATCATCCTAGCAAAACAGAGTCCCTACATCTAGATCTGTCCCTAATGGCTACAATGTCCTAGATCAACGCAAGAGAATGCTAGCGCAAATCTCCATCATGGAGTTGCTAAAAATATCATCTTCTCATAAGAAAATACTTGAGGAAGCGTTGGCTTCATCCACTGTCCCTGCAGATCTTGATGTGGAACAATTCCAAGCTATGGTTAGAAATATCATTACGCCAAATCTCCTCACATTCTCTAACCAGGATTTCCCTACTCAACCATCTCACAACTGTGCACTTCACTTAGAATTCATAGTACATAAGAGCAAAGTGAAAAGGGTCTTGGTGGATGGAGCTGCGGGTTTGAATATATTTTCTCTCAACCTCGTCAAACAATTGAAAATCCCAGAGGATTCTATTGAAAAAGGAAAGGGTATCACAATAAGAGCATATGACGATCAAGAAAGAGTGTCCCAAGGCACAATCAAACTCCCTATTCAAGTAGGGCTGACTCTCATGGAAACCACTTGTCAGGTCCTAGACCTTGACTTCCCATATAACATCCCTCTAAGATGTCCATGGATTCATACAATGAAGGTAGTAGCATCAAATTTCCATCAATGTGTGAAATTCAAACATGAGGGACAAGAAGTTACCATCCATGGAGTCCCAAACCCTTCTCCTATTGCAAAATCCTTGAAGAAAAGTACTATAAAATCCCCCAAGTACCAAAAAATGATGAGGGCTCATCTACACCATACATTGATCTCACCACTCTCACATCCACTTCTACGACAGAGACACCCACCACTCCTGCCATTCCCACCATCTCTAACATTAAGGTCATCATCCAAGATAACGGTTGTGGAAACTACATGATCCCTAAAAATTCTTTTATCATAGGAGAGTTACCACAATCTCCTAGATCATGGGGATGTCCACAAATAAATGAAGCCTCCACATCCAAAAACGTCTCCTAAAGCCTATCCCACCTTCACAAGATGGGGGGATCTTGGCTGAGAAGTTATCAAAGTAGATCCATCTCATATGCTATACCAAGATGAAAGACCAACAACTGATTTACCAATGGATGATAGAAGCAAGGGTCTACAAATGATGCTCACAATGGGCTATGATAGAAATCAAAGACTTGGGAGAAACGACAATGGGCTTATAACACCTATCATTCCGGAGACGCGACCAATAACAAATCTTGGCCTTGGATGTACCCCTCTGAGTATAACCATACGTGGCCAAAGTCCTCTAGTTAGAAGCATTAATAATCCTCCTCAGCCAACCGCAATAGAACTAAGTCTACCAGTATCTACAGGTCATGTCATAGATAACTTTACACTCAATGTAACCGATATCTATAGTAGTAGTGATGATGAGGATCACCTAACCAACTTACCTAGGCTATTTGAGGATACCACTCTTTACACGATTAGCACCCTATCTTTTGAATCAGACCACCAAAATCATGACATTCGCCTAGTATATCCCCAACTCATCGACTATGACCAACGAGGACCATCGGTTCTTGATACATTCAAAAATGATGAAGCACTCTCAAAATTCATGGGACTATGGGAAAACATTCCATGTGGGGAACACAAAGTAGGGTTCCTAATCGAGCTAGATACACATGCCTATTATGGGGAAATGATTGAATCCCTTAGTCGCAAAAGTGAAAAATTAAGAATCATATGTAAGTCCTTGAGTGAAAACCACATTGTGGCACTCTTTGACTAGAAAAAAGTAAAAAGAAAGGACACATCCAATGGTGAAAACCTCTCCAAGGAACCTGAGGATGGGGGATTCAATCTTCCTTTCAAAGCTATTCATCAAGAAAAGTTACCAGTCTTGGTAGAAAAATTCCATCCAGTCAATCTAGGAATAGAGGAAGCCCTGCATATCACATTATGTGCGGAATCATTACTATCAGAGGAACAACAGCTCCTAGCAACATTCCTAAGAGAAAGATAGATAAACTTCGCATGGAGCTATGCTGACATGCCAAGACTTGATCCAAAGACTGTGGTTCACCATTTAGTAGTATATCCAAAAGCAAAGTCTATTAGTCAAAAGCTTCAAAAAATGCACCCTCAAATCGCCCTACTAGTCAAAATGGAGCAAAAAAGCTATTAGATGCAGGATTCATCTGACCGATAGATTATCTAGAATGGGTATCAAACTTGGTACCTGTTTCAAAACCCAATGGGAACATTAGAATCTGCATAGACTTTAGTGACTTGAATAAGGCATGTCCAAAATATGACTTCCCGCTTCCAAACATTAATATGATTGTGGATATGACAACTGGAAATGAAATATTGTCACTAATGGACGGATTCTCAAGGTACAATAAGATCATGATAGCTAAAGAGGACCAACATAAAACAACTTTCACTTGTCCATGGGGGACCTATTGTTGGAATATGATGCCATTCGGCTTAAAGAATGCAGGAGCAACATACAAAAGGGCCATGACATTGATATTCCACGACATGATCCATAAGATAGTTGAAGAATATGTTGATGACATTCTAGCCAAGTCCAGAAAGAGAAACGATCACATAGCAACCCTTAGTGCCATCTTTGACAGGCTGGAGGAGTACAAGGTCAGATTAAACCCTAAGAAGTGCATATTCGGCATACAATTGGGAAAATTGCTAGGATATGTAGTATCAATGAGGGGTATCGAGGTAGATCCAACAAAGGTAAAAGCAATCCTTGAGATGGAGGCACCAAAAACATTAAAGCAATTGAGAGGTCTCCAAGGCTTCAATCCATTCGAAGATTCATAGCACAATTGGCGAACAAACATAACCCATACTCTCACCTACTCCACAAGGGAGTAGTGTACAAATGGGATACCAAGTGTGAAGAAGCATTCAATAAAATTAAAGAATATCTACTGACACCATCGGTATTAATGCCACCAATTCCAAGAAAACCATTAGTTCTCTACGTATCAGCCACAATAGAAGCCCTTGGAGGTCTCCTAGCTCAGCATGATGAAAATGGAACAAAAAGGGCTATCTATTACATCAATAGAACAATGGTTGGTCATGAGCTAAACTATTCATTCATCGAGAAAGCATGCCTAGCAGTAGTGTTTGCATCTCATAAATTAAGACATTATATGTTGGCACACAAAATAAAGCTCATCGCCAAAATCGACCCTCTCAAATACTTATTATCAAAAGCAATGCTCACAAGAAGAATGGCCAAGTGGGTGATGATACTATTAGAATATGACATCAAATATGTAGAGAGGAAAGTAATCAAAGGCCAAGTCATTGCAGATCAACTTGTAGAAGCACCAGTTTATTCAAAGAATCCTCTCGTCTCAGAGTTTCTAGATGAATCTATTTTTAATCTCAACGTAGCTCACCATTGGAAATTGTACTTTGATGGCTCATACACACAGCATGGATCAGGAGCTGGCCTTTTATTTATCACCCCGCAAGGGGATTGCATACCAAGTTCCTACAAACTCGCATTTCCCTGCACCAATAACATTGAAAAATATGAGGCCTTAACCATAGGTCTCAGAATAGTAGTGTAGTGGAACATTATAACTCTCAGAGTATACGAAGACTCCCAATTGATAATAAATCAAGTGAACAATGAATACCAGACCAAGGACGACAAGCTCACTCCATAAAAGAAATTGGTGGAGACTCTTAAAGAATCCTCCATCGAAATTACATTTGAGCAGATACCTAGAGCCAACAACAAAGTAGCAGACGCCATGGCAACAATTGGGTCCCTATTGGACATCCCCAACAATGTTCCAAAATATGAATTCCTGATAGAGTAGCTTCTCATGCCCACATTTGAGGTACCAGAATCAGAATTCGTGTGCAAAATCATTGGTCCTAGTGATCCTTGGTACCATGACATTTATACATACATTCGAATAGGAGTCATACCTGTTGAATTACCATCAAACCTAAAACAAACCTTTGTCAAAAAGGAATTCAGATTTGTAATCCTAGGAGATACCCTATATCGTAGGAGCATAGAAGGAACCCTACTACGCTGCTTAAATGTTGAGGAGGCATTGACCGCTCTATCTGAAGTGCATAATGGTATCTATGGTTCGAACTCGAGTGGAATAACCATAGCTAATAAATTACTGAGGATGGGGTATTATTGGCCCACAATGGAAGGAGAGGCACATTACTATGTCAGAAGGTGTCTACAATGTCAGCAACATGGGGACCTCATCCATGCTCTAGCTCAAGAGCTTCATCCCATCATCACACCATGGCCCTTTTCATAGTGGAGACTCGATCTCATTAGAAAAATCACTCCCACTTCATATAATGGCCACAAATTCATCATAACCACAATGAAATACTTTACTAAGTGGGTGGAGGCCATACCCATGATGTACATAACTGGGAAGCAAATTTCAAAGTTCATCCTGAACTATCTCATCTGCCGCTATGGTATCCCACAAGCCATTATCTCATATAATGGGACACCATTCAAAAATGAGGAGGTCTGTGACTTATGCGAGAAATTCAAAATCCAACATCACTTCTCCACCCCATACTATCCCCAAGGCAATGGCTAAGCATAAGATACAAACAAAACCATTCTAAAAATCCTCAAGAAAATAGTCAATGACGCAGGTCGTGACTGGAATTTACAGCTTAATCCTGCCCTCTAGGCCTATCAAACAAGTATCCGTACACCCACCAGTGCCACCCCCTTATCCCTGGTCTACAGATCAGAAGCAGTACTCCCCATTAAGATCAAGCTCCCATCACTTAGGATATCACTACAAAACCTCATCACAAATGAAGAGTATCAAGTATCAAGATTGAATGAGCTGGAGCTATTGGATGAGCGATGTATAGATGCTTTAAATCACTTACAAGTCTATCAAAATAGACTCAAAAGGAGCTACAATAAGAAAATTAGAAGCAATACGTTCCAAGTTAGAGAACTAGTCTTAAAAGAAAATCAGAAGAATGTCCCAAACCCAAGCAGCAAAGGAAAATTTGAACCCAATTGGCTGGGACCATTCATCATCACAACAAGTTACAAAAGGGGAATCTCAGTTATCAACACCCAAAGGGGAACCTGTGCAAGAGCCCATGAATAGCTCTCATCTCAAAAAAAATTATGCCTAAATCTTTCAAGGTATATTACCAAAAAAATCCAAAAAAAAATTCAAAAAAAGTCTTGAAAAAATGGTTACTTCAGCGAAAACCTAGAAAACAGGCGTCTTGGTGACAACAAAAATAATCAAAAAAGAAAAAAATCTAAAAAAATTAGAAAAAGGATAAAAAATAGTAAAGAGAAAATCATCCTCTAGTGAAGACCGCTTTTGGGGCACTTTGGGCAAGTACCTTGGTGAAAACCTGGAAAACAGGCACCTTGTGTAAGCACTTTCCATCCATCAAGATCTTTATGGCTTGTTCTGCATCATTCATCCATTACGCTTCCATCATCCATCACATTCGGGTCTCCATCCATCACTCATCCACCTGCATCCACATCATAGCTTCGTCCTATGTTCACATCATGATTCCTCCTAGTACTACTCAGCCCATCCTCAAGGTCAGTTTGTCCTGCCTTTATCGGAGTAGTCTATTGCATCACGCTGGGGGCATGTTCTCATTGGATCAGATTCGTGTATATTCTTAAAGTTCTAAAAATAAAAAAATCCAAAAACATCAAAAAATCAAAAAATCAAAACATCAGAAAATTAAAAAAATCCCAAAAACAAAATTCCAAAAATCAGAAAATCCAAAAACATCAAAAAATCATCAAAATCCCAAAATAGGTCAAAAAGCCAATCAAAAAGTTAAAAAAAAAGTCATCTTGTCAAACTATGGGTTTTTGAGCCTTGAACATAGGCAAGGTTGATCTTTGATCATCCCTCAAGACACTTAGGTCAGTACTTTAGGAGTCTGTTAAAATAAACTAATATTTCATCATGTATATCTTCATCTGTAAATCAGTCAAGTCATCAGTCAAACTGCATGGTCTTTGCGTATATAACATAGGAAAGGCTAATATGTTGATCAGCCCCTGAGGCCCCTAGGGTAGGTCTTTAGGTTAGTCTCTTGGTCAAAATCTCAGAAAACCCCAAAACATTGGAAAATCGAAAATCAAAACATATGAAAATCTCAAAAAATACCAAAAACAACCTCAAAACATTGCAAAACATCAAAAACATCCAAATATTTGAAAAAATCCATCCATCTCATCTCGCTTGCACTCCCAATAAACACCACTCATTATAAACTAATCGTCATCCTCAACCTTTGGTGAAATAATTAGAAACAAGTTTAGCAGGTTAAAAGTAAAACTCAAAAATGTCAAGTCTCAGGATTAAGTTAGTACGTAAACAAGTTGGTCAAATCTTTGTGTCGATAGTCCATCATCCAAATAGTCCCATATCAATCATTTGATAACATCATGTCCTAGGATGTATCCTTCGTACAAGGGGCATTATTTATCAGAAATAGCACTTTGGATAAACGAAATGACGTGTTGTCATCCACTAACATGTCCTAGGATGTATCCTCCCTACAATGGGCATTATCTTTTTGCAATAGTTTCGGTTCTTATCCTTAAAAACACATTCCCTTTTGGTTAGCGATATTGGAGAACATGAACTTGTGTGTGTGATTTATCTTGGTCTTTTTGACTTATCTCTTTGCGCTCATTCCAATAACCTCTCGATGATGTCGAAACAAAGGGATTTAGAGAGATAGGAATGGGGCAAACACTCATTATCTTTTGTTTGTTGTGCTTGTTGGGCATTCTTGTAAAATAACTTGGCGAATACTTGCTTTGGTAGATATGTATAGAGGATGTTTTGGATAGCTTGTTGACTATTGCATTGATTGGTTATACCTTTCCGTGTTTTGGTCCGAGATGTTTGTTACTTCTAAAGTGCATCCTAGCAAGGTTTCTGTATGTCAGGTGTGAACAAGAATACTATCTATTTTTCAAGTCAAATTCCATCACACTAAGTACCACACCATCCTGGTCCTTTATACCTTGATGCATCATACTTATGTATGTTATCAAACATAAGGTAAGTGACCCTTTTAAAATCCCAATCCTTGAGAAGCAAATTATCCATTTTTCATCACCATTTCTCATCATCATATCTCATAAAGTTGGCTTGTTGGATCCTCTTGTCATCATCTAATTTCTTTTTTTTTGCACTAACATCACATCATGAATAGTTAATCATCATCACTAGTGCATCCATCCTACATCCATAAACCATTAGTATTATGCATGCATGTTCATCATCATAATATAGATCTGTTAGTCTAAGCCTCTCATAAATCATATATTTGCATAGAACATCTATTGCATAATCATATAGGCATCATCACATCATCCATCTCACATGCATTTTATCATCACTTAAGTTGTTTAGGATAATATATATTGGTTATTCTAAGCATCTTAAAACCATTTCATTTGCATCATCATCCATAACCATCAATTTTGAACCTCTTTATCACGAGATCAACCCTCAAATCGAATCTTTTCACTCAATCTCTCAAGGGGGCAATGTACTAGTGTACTTCTTTTCACTGGGGCATCTGAAAAAATTAGAAAAATTTTGAATTTTGATCGCGGAAAGTTTATTCTTTGAACCAACGTATCAAGTACATTGCTTCAAAGAGGGGAAAAATTTAGACACGCAAAATATGCATACATTTCAATCCACTAATAACCTTCAATTCATCCTTCAATTAAATAAATTCACTCCATCATTACTTCATTTAAATAAATCAATCAAAATCCTAACATTTCATCTTTTAATCATTTCCTAGATTCATATTCCTCAAATTAATTAACCTTTATCTTGCATCATCCTTTAATTAAATAAACCAAATTTTATTTAATTAAATCTCAAAAGTCATATTTCTCCCTCTTGATTTAAATAAATCAAAATATTTAAGTCAAATGGGTCAAAATCACCTAAACATCATCTAAGCTAATCTAATCCTGATTAACCTAATATAATTACCCATCACATCCTCTAGCTTTTCCCACTTGCACCAATAAAGCATTTTAATTCATTTATAAATTCATCATTTTCTTTCAACTTGGCATAAAAATGGAATATTCCCTCAAGTTTGAATATGAAGACAAGTTGACTTGTCCCTTCCAACATGGAAATAACTTCTCTCTTTCATGTCCCCCACTCAACATTTAACTCTCAATTTCAAATTTGAATCTCCCCCTCTTGGGCACATTGGTCAAAACTTGCACATTCCTCAACCTATCATAATGTGACAAGTGGCTTCATCTCATTGGTCAAATCATTATCCCACATTGCTCTATTTTGAGCTCTCTTCCAATTTGAAAATCTATAAATAGAGGGCTTAATCTTCATCAACCCATCTACACTCTCATGCAAAGTTACTCTCTTAAACTAAGAACTAATTTTTCCCATCACCATTGCATTGCATCATTTGATTTTTAGCAAGGATTGGGAAAGGGTCATTGGCACATTTTACACCAATCCAATATGGAATACGTACTTTTCTTGCTTCTATATGTCTCTTTGATCTTCTTTGTTATTTGTTTGCATCTTTGGATCATGACATTGCTATTTCATTGAAGCATTTGATAAATTTGCATATGACTAACCCATTATTTAATGTGCATTTAAGGTTACGAGTGTTTGTAGATTTTAGGTGCTTCAGTTGCCTTCATGGGGAGATTTATATGGAACATCCTTAGGGTTTTTTCCAAGACTCTTCACTATTGTGGAGACTTCATAATTCATTATATGGTCTCAAACAAACCTTTTGGGCTTGGTATGAGAAGATGAAATATTTTCTACATTCTTCTAGCTTTACATGATGCCATTCCAATCCCACAATGTACATTCAGAGACATGAGGGTGATATTTTCATTCTAGTGCTATATATAGATGATCTTATTCTTACATGTAGCTCATCCTCCATGATTCAAAGTGTTCAACCTTGTACACTACTTTATTAGTTTACAGGTTATTCAATATTTAGATGGGATATCAATATTTTAGCATAAGTATGCTCTTTATATGCTTCTAAGGTTTGGTCTTGCAAGAAGAAATTCACTATTTCTTTAACTATAAAGGCTAAGTACTAAGTGGTAGTTTCAGCTAGCCACGAGGTTATATAGCTTCATTAGTTAATGATTAAGTTTGATTTTTCTCTTATATTCCCACTATTATTTAGTGCAATAATCATAGTTCCATACACATTTCTCATAACCTAGTGAAGCAGAGGATAAAACAAACTGATATCCACATGCACTTTAATTGATAAATGATTTAGGATGAATTTTTCATCTTGGAGTATATTTCTATAGAGTAGGTTGCAAACTTCTTCACAAAACCTTTGGCATCGCCCCACTATTTTTAGCTATGATCAATGCTTAGGGTGAAGGAAGTTGTTCTTGGGGGGTCTTTAGGAGACCTTTGAATTCCTTTATGTTTTTTTCATGCATACCTTTATGATCTCTTTTCAGAGAGGAGTTTTTCCCATCAGATTTTGTCCATTTCCCTACTTGATAAGGATCTTTAGTTGAACATGGGTGTCTCATCAAGCCTAGTTTTTGGGACCCATCTTTATTTTCATGCAATCTTCCTTAGTTTTAGCTTCTCCCTAAGTTCATATTAAGAGGGGGTGTTAGAGTAATATGTTAATCACCTAATTAATTAATTCATATTGATTAACTAATTAGGTCTCATTTATTCACTTAATCTAAACTTATGATTTCTTTTTTACATTATTTGATTAGCTTATGTTATCTCATTACATATGATTGTGACACTTATCACATGATGATTTAATCATCTCCTAGGGTTTAACTTCTAGAGATTCTATCTCCTTCATAAGGATTATTTGATTTTTATGATTAATGGATTTAGGATCTTTGTATGAATTCTTTCTCTAGTTGTTGAGCACCATTGTCCCTTTTTATCTCCTCTTTTTGATAGGGTGTTTTCTTTCAATTACTTTCATGATTCTATGGAGTTGGTTTTGCAAATTCAACAACACTTGTGCACATCAAGTAAAATTAGACATATATCATTGTTAAGTAAATACTTGCAAATATCTAAATATTCCTTGTTATCTCAATAATCTTAAAATAAAAGGTGAAATATTACATCCATAATATCAAAACTATGCATTTACAAATGTAATATCGATCCAACACCAACACCCTTCATGAATTTTATTGCAACATTTGATAATATTTATAATATCATTTAGTACCAAATAGAGCTTCATTATTGTATCTAGATGAAATATTTTCATAAATTTAGAGAAAGTTTTCATTGCACTATTTGTAAAGTTAGATATTGGTCTATATTTATAAACAATTATTTTACACTTCCACGTGATCAAATCCTTTCAATGCAAATTACAAATAGTAGGTGAAAATAATCAGCCCTAAATTCCTGGAGAGCTATAACCTAGAATAGGAAAATGGGAGAAGGATACCAACAATTTACTTTTCTTAATAATTCATTAATTCTCTTTCCATTATTATTTTGAGCCCACTTTGATTAGATTCTAATAAATATAATATTCATCTTCAAGTTTAATAATCACATGAAATTGATCCATAATATACATATACATATATTTGTGCATTTTTTTTTATTGCTCCTCTACTTTCATATGTATGTACCTAATAGCTCACATTCACATCTTGAAGTAAAGAAAAAATATAATGATAAAAATTAGATATTATGTACTTTCCCTTATTGACCCATTTTAATTTATGTGTTATATATCATCCACAAACATTATATATATATATATATATATACATGCATGCATATGATGAATTTACTATTGAAACTATAAATCTAATGCAACTATTAAAAAAATTCTAATACATTTAACTATATAGTATTGACATTAAATATTATACATATACACATAATTACAAATATGTGTATACCATCAAATAATGTTAATTGTACAACTCACCAAAATCCTATCAAATTTTATATCAATTTATAAGTCAAGGGCTTCTAGAGTCAAATGTGAGGACTTTATTTCGCATTAAGATGCTTTGTGTAATTTTAAATGAAAAATATCCAAAAATTTAAAAATAGTTAAACATTTGTAACTCTTATACTAGGTAAGAGTTGATCAAGAACTAATCTACAGCCAAAACAAGTGAAACATTAGAATTTTTATATTACTAAAGAATCTATATAATACATACAAAATGGTACATTATGTATAATATGAAACCCCCTAGATATATAGGCAAGGATGGGACCTAAGAATAAGAAGATCATAAAAGGTGTAATAATATTATGAATTAAAAACAAATATAAAATGAATTAAGGAAGAAAATAGAAGTAAACTTAAATTAAAATAATGTGAATAGGAACTCATTTAAGAATATTTAAGTAATATTCCTCATTCACACAAAAAATACCTCATAAATTAAAGACAAAAGGGTCTATATTCGATTCAAGGGGAAGCTAAGTTAGGAGCATGTATGGCTCTTCATAAATGGTTCAATAGGTTTCATAAATCCTACAACCTTTTGTATTGCGACAAGAGAAATTGCATATAGAAGAAAAATAATTTCCACCCAAAAAAACAAGTAACATTTAAATAATATAATGGTGGGGATGTGGCCTTTACACACTACATTGCATATGCCAAAGTAAATGTAAAATATTACATCCATAACATCAACACTATGCCTTTAAAATGTAATATCTCATAAAACTTCAATATGTGTAATATCACACCAACACCAAAATCCTTTCTAAATCCTATTCCCATTTTTATACTACATAAATTTAGCATTGATTGAAATATCGCATCGAAAAACTTCGTAACCTTAGGAATACATTCCTATCTTATGATGTTGTTTCAAAACGATATGATGGACTAGGGTAATAAACATAAAAGAAGAAACACATTTTCAACTGCTTTTTATACTAATTTTTTTTTTTCCAGAATTGCATGCACTTAATCTCTTCCCAATAAGACTGTTTTGGGTAAACCAGAACATTATTGATCAGCGCTCCAGATATCGATGATAGTTTGAGAATTTAGCCTGAAATTTCAATGATTTTGAGTTGAGGTTGTGGTTGAGGGTGCTTGGGCACTGTCACAGTCAGAACTCCATTCTCCATCCTAGCTTTCACCTCATCCAGATTTGCATTCTCAGGTAGCCTGATAAGCCTCTTGAACCTCCCTCTCCACCGTTCAACACAGTGATATTTCTCCTCCTGCACCTCCTCTTCTTTCCCGCGTTCTCCGCTTATTTCAAGAATTCGACCGTCTAACACTTCTATTTTCATCTCCTCCTTCTTTAACCCTGCAAGAACAACAAAGATAAAAAGGGAAAATTTGTTCAAGCAAAAATCGTCAATCAAACAGTTAATAAATGAATACCAGGAAGGTCGGCCTTGAAGATATAAGCATCAGGAGTTTCCTTGCAATCCATGTTTATCTGGGCTCTTTTCAACTCATCCATATGGTTAACTAAGAGCTGCTTCAAAACTTTATGCTTCAATAAAGCTTCAGAATCAGATTTGAAGATATGAGCATCAGGAGTTTCCTCGCAATCCATATTCGTCTCCGCTCTTTTCAACTCATCCATATACTGAACTTCGTCCCGCTTCAAAAGAGCTAAACGATCAGATATGCTGGGAGAAGGTTGAAGGATAGACATTTGGTAACACACACCAAATCAATCAATCTATGATAGAAAAGGCTTCACGATCTATCTTGTTAATTCAAAAATGCCAGATTGAGGGGTATATCTATTGTTCAAATCTGTTCCAGACGTTTCCAAATGGTAACCGTTTCACTTTACACGCGCCACTATTTTATTTCACCGGATAATAAATACAACGAGGCCTTTAACTTCTTATCAGACCAGATTAAATTTATTACCCAAAGAAGGGAGGTAAGTATTGGAAATGTAGATGCCCTAAGAGATCCAAATTAAATATACTCTTATATATATGTAATATTTAATCTACTCATATATATATATTTAATATTTTCAACAAATATTAAATGTAATTAAATGAAGGTTCCCTCTTATAATTAGGAATAGACATAAACATAAATAACAATTCTTGTTAAATGTATTGTAATTTTTATTGAATAAAAGATCTTTTTTAGACTTATAAATTGAGATGAATAAATAAGGGTTTGAATATATTATGATCACATATATGCTCAAATTTTATTATTTCCTTTTTAAATTAACCATAATCCTATATAGTTAATGAAAAATAGCTAGTAATTCAAATTTAAAATCATATAATGACCAATCTAATGAAGACAACTCCTTAAAATGTTTCTAGTTAGGGTTTGGAGTATGTTCCATAAGGATTGCATTTGTAGGGAATGTGCGAGAAATTGGGTCAAAAATGTTTGGTCACTTAAAAATTCTAAATCTAGTTTTATATATATATATCTCAAACTTATGTCAAACATTTTTTAAGAGACCAAATAATTTGGTAATCATTTCACTTTACAAGTGGCACTATGTTATTCGAGTGGCCTATAAAATACAATAAGGAGTTTAACTAGAAGAAATACTACTATAATATTGTGGTTTATATGATAGGCATTAATGTAATAATTTTTATTATATAGAAGAAAATAATTAGACTTAAAAAATGATGTATCATAGTTAACACATTCATAAGCATTTGCTTGTCACCACATTCAATAGCAGGTAGACAACTATATCAAGGGAAGTAGCCCTTGGAGAACACCACTTCATTTCCTCATCTAATTCATGGGTTATCAATTATTTTTTCGAAAGCATGATTTAACTTGAGAGGAAAGAAATAGATATGACTTTAAATGGTATCATTATAAGTTACATGATAATACATGTACTCATTGTCAAGGAAGAAACATAACAACTCCTGCAAGTAACATAATTGTGCATATATCATATATTTACCTACTTGCTTACATTTGTGCCTTCTCCTTTTTTTAATATGTATTCTTTAATCATTTTCCTATCTTTTTCCCATCCTACATATTTAAACTTCACCAAACTCACATCCAAAAAAAATATCTTATGTTTTTGAAATTAATATTTTAGTTTTATCAAATTATTAACTTGCTTATTGTATTAAAATAGTGGAACTCATTCATTTTAAAATAACCTAAGACTTGGCAAATACATCTAAATATACATTTATGGAGGTAAATTTAGTCTAATATAATTTCATCCAAATATTTACATTCTCAAATGATCTCACTAAGATTTTTTTAAGCATGTATTCATCTGGTAACCCCCTATGAAGTATAGTGTTCTTGGTAATAAAAATCACATGACAAGTGATGTTGGAATGACAAGTCATCATCTACCATAAGTATCGTGGAGAGACTAGAACTTATGAACTCTTTCCTCCAATAAGATGTATTAGCCAATCGAGCCAAGACCCTCACACCCTAACTAAGGAATTCTTTAAGCTCGTGGTTGTACACATTATCTAAGATGTTTTCAAATATAATTTATATTTATTTTCTCATAATTCTAGTCTAAATTATAATTTCTCTAAATCCATCTAACTAATTTGTATAAAAAATCATACTCAAATTTATCTAAACTAATCATAATACACCTAAATAAATAAATTGATTAACGAAATTAACCCCTCAATATTTTTCAATTGTTAATAATAATTATATTAGTTTACAACACTTAAATTTATTGTTATATGTATTTCACTATATATTTTTTTCATTGAATAGGATACACTTTTTTCTTTTTTTTTTGAAAAAGAATTTCCTTCCCTTTTAAAAACTTCATAAAGAACAATTTCCAAGCAGGATAATTTTTTGTTTATGTCTCATTGTTTTTTTTATTCTTTCCCTTATGAAATTAATCTTTTATATGAAAATAATAATCATAAGGAAAAAATGCAAAATGTTACAAAAATATGCAATCCTCCTACACTCACTCTATTTCATTAGAGGTGATGACTTGCACAAGCATGACAGGGATCAACAAGGGTGTGCTTGCAATGGGGGAATTTTTGTCTCTAGGTTAGAATTTCATCTTAGGGGATGAGGGAATTCCTCTTGTGTTGGATGGTTGCAAGGGATCCAACATTGATGGGGATGCTTGTGATAAGGGAAATACAAATTCAAGGGGTTCCATTGTAAAAATCCCTTCAAGGTAGAGTTTTATAAAAACTTTAGCTTTGCACTAATCCTTTATTATGGAGGAAGGCCTTGTCTAACCCAAAATTGCAAAAAAAACTACCTATGACTCATCATGATGCTTCTCTCAATCCCCCTTTATTGTTCACCACATGATTTTTACCCTTGAGATCTGTCTGGACAGCTTCACCTATGACAAATTAGAATTTTTACAGGATCATGCTCTAATGTGCATATTTACAAAGGTTTGGCTTGAAGTTTGTGGTCTGCACTCATAGATAGATGTGAATTCAAAGGTTTATTTGGAGGATGAAATTAGCATCTACCCATGTGAAAAAGGGGTTTTTCATCCTAGAATTTGAATCTATGGAAGCAACAGAATCAATGCTCAATACTGCATTGTGGTTCTTCCAAGGTAATTTTTTATGTATGAAACCTTGGTTTCTCTAATTTGATCCTCAAATAGAGACCTTTTCTACACCATTCTTGAGGGTTTTTTTACCTCACCTCTCTAAAATTTGGGGAAATAGATTTTTTGAGGGAGATTGGTAATGGTTTGGGGAAATATTACAATATTTCAAAAGAAACAATCAACTATAAAAATTAGACTTTTACACATGTTTGCGTAGAGATGGATATCTCAAAAGCTCTTCTTGTAGAATTTTTTCTAAAATATTGAGATAGCATTGTGGTCCCAGTCAATAGATTATGAAAATATAGCTTTCAAATACATTTTTTTTTCTTCTGTACATTATGCTACTACACAATGTAGAAGAAGAGACATTGGAGAGCAAGTCAATGCATTATGTAGAAAATCCTTTTGGTGGGATTGGGTTGAATTCTGACACTCCAACATTTCTTGTTATGAGAAGAATGTAAATTCTTTCCCTTCCACTCCTTGGAGAATTGATCCGACTCAAATCCCCCTCTATGGTTAAGGTGTATGGTCAAGTTCAAGTGACCATGTCTAATACAAAGCCAAAAATTTATTGTATAGCCTCTTCTTCACCTTCCTTGGAAGAATCCAACTCTTCTTCCTCATTGGTTGTTCTAGGAGATATCTATATTTACAAGTCTTTGAAGGTGGGAATGTGCATGGATCTACCTCTCTCCCTCTAAACAGAATAAGAATTGACTAGAAAAAGTGGAGTAAAACTCCTTAAAAATAAAAGCATCCAATGTCCTTAAGGTCCTCCAAGCAAGTAGAAAATTTGCAGATTTAATCTGTTGGCATGCCCACTTTGGGGTTTATGTAAGGTCTTTCATGTTAGAAAAGTAAGTTTAGTCACCACAAACATGTGCTATGATGTGTACCACCATTGGTGGCAACGAGCTTTTTTTTCTTGTTGTGTGGAAATTGAATAAGTTTGGGTAGATTCGACTAATAAAAAAAATCAATAGGATTTATTTTAATATATTTTTATATTTATATTTTTCCAAAATTACAATCAATTGATCTCTTCAATAAAAAATAAAAAATCCTCTCTCCTCATGCAAAAGTATAGTAAAAACATGTGTAAATATTCAGAACTAGAAATGCATTTTGATAAAAATTTGGTATGCATCACTTTTTTATTTGGATAAAAGTTTCAATAGCTTTGGCTTGAGGGTAAGGTTGAGGATTCTTGGGTACTATAATAATGAGCACTCCATTTTCAATAGAAACTATTTTTTTTTTAATTCAAGGTGTAAATGCTTTTGACTGGAGCTATGAACCGAAATACAACCATTCAACAATACCACCCCAATAGGGTTTGAACCTTGGTGGAAAGAACAAAAATGCCACCTATATACCATCACACCATGCTAATATTGGCTATTTTTGATAGAAACTTTCACCTCATCTAATTTTTCATTATTTTTTAGCCTAATATACCTAAAGAACCCACCTCTCAACAATTGAAGATGGTTATATTTCTCATTATATTTCTCATATTCTTTTCTACATTCACCACTTATTTAGATAGTATGATTTCCTTCTACTTATATTTTCACGTCTTATTTCCTCAATATTGTGAGAAATTAATCACATTCCATTTCTATTTCTCTCAAATAAGAGTTAAAAATATCTTTAAGAAAAATTGATAATAATTGTTGAAAAACAAACAATAAATAAATAGATGTTCCCTTAGGAAAACATAAAAAATATCCATTCCCCCATAATATATAATCTCCTATAGTGATGGTGGATTCATGAAAAGGGATTATGATGATTATCCAAGTATACCAAACAATGTTACTCACCTTAGGAAGAATTTCAAAACAATTTATTTATGTTACAGGATTTCATCCCATTTTAGATATTAATATGAGGGAATAAATATAATAATAAATTATTTATTTGAACTTTTCTCAAGTGTGACCATGTCAATATCAAAGTTTGATACAATAAAATTAGGTAGAAGGCTATTCAAGAAAAAACTAAGAATCCAAGACCATGTGGAAATAAATGAAGAAGAATATCTAAATAGAAAGGTGATGGTACAATAGGTATGATGGTTTTCCATCGTGAAGGATTTGAATATACTCAAGTGTTTTCTCGAATTTTGCAAGATAGTATCATAAAACAACCCTAACAAATATGTCAACTAAATTATTTTTAAAAAAATTAGGTACAAGGTACCAAATATGACTCAAAGTAATAATTGATATACATATAATATTGATGTATGGTATTAGACTATATTTTCCATCCCATGATGATATTTCTACACAAGATGTTTGAATATAAACATATAGATATGGACATCTCAATGTTGGCATTCAAGATTCATTAACATCATAATATTAACTCAATGCTAAAGAAGATAAATGATTTGATTCTAGAAATTAACACACATAGAAGCTAAGAGTTTTATTGGTATACTTGTAGGAGGATAATAAGAATCAAGAAAAGATCCAATATCATTACATAAAGTTAATCAAGTTTGATAGCGACTCATGATTTAATTATTTAATTTAAGAAAAGTCAAACAAGTTGGTCAAACAGTCAGTTTTGGGTTAAACCTTAGGTCAATGTGGTTTCCAAGTTCACTTAGAGGTATTTGAATATATGACTTCCCTTCTTAAGGAAGTGTTTGATTTCTTCAAGAATTTTTCTAAAGTAATGCAAAATCCTCTAATTTCTTTAGTTGGTTCACCATGATCTAAATTGCACATCTAGTTAGATTGGGCATACTTAGTTAGAAAAATATAAATTTATATTTATTTTTTATGTGGGTCACAACACTAGAAACTTAGATGAAATACTTGAGGGTTCCTTAGTCTATGATCTTTGTGAAGGGTGGGAAAACTTCTAGTTGAATAGTGTGCACGGGACCATCTCCAAAGTTGTGTAATTACATGGAAAAAACCTAAGGAATATAGTAATTCCCATTGTATACAACTATTTTATTAGACACTAACATCAGTGACACAAACTTGGTGCATGAATCAGGAGAGTATAATAGAAACTAAAAATTTGGAAGAAGTTCAACGTGATTTCATACATACATTTTCTTTTTGGTATGAAACATAAGGAATGTGAAAATAAATCAAATTGATGGAAAACTATACAAAACCAATATACAATTAACATTACACTTAAAGGAGTTTCCAAAAAAATTGATATCCCGATAACACAAAACACCCTTTCCAAATGTTAACAAATAACAATTGGTTCCTAAAACATAAAATTTAGCAACTTGGTTCGAGAATTTAACAAGACCATGATAGTTATGAATTTTGATGGGGCCTCGATTTGCAGGAGTTATCACAAAAGGATATAAAATTTCTTGAAGTAAAATTTTAAGGGGTAACACGTCTATGAGTATGAAAGAAAGTTGAATTTCAGGGAAGCACATGGGTGAATAGCTAGTAGACATAACTATGGGGATGCTACAACTTTAAGTATTCTATTATTTGGATTATGGTGGCCCAATATATACAAGGACAACAAAGAGTGTGGTAGGAAATATAATATTTTACAAAGAACCAGATGTCCTACAAAACATGATGAGATGTATCTGCAACCAAACTTAGCCTAAAATCCCTTTAAAAAGTGGTCAATTGACTTTATTGGCCTTATTTACCCTCTGAAAAAATTATCTATAAAAAGGTTCTTTATTACTAGAGTTGACTATCAAACTAAATGGGTAGAAGTTTAACCAATAAAATAATACACTACCTACAAGCCTATATTGTTATGTTAATGGAGCAAGACTAAAATAGTACCATCAATATTCTAAGAAAAGTTGACTTCAGGAAAATTCATGGTTTTGAAGAGGGGATGGTGTTAGCCAAAATATATATACAAACACTAGTACAAAGGTTTGTAATAACTAACTAGAAAGAATATTTTGGAATATACAATGAGGAAGATAAAATGTACTTCAGGGATACTATCTAAGGGTCATGTCCCATATTATAAATGAGTATGTAAGAAGATATATTCACTAGTAGGAAGTAGGAAGGATACATAATTAGAAGATAGAAGATAACTTAGCACAAGATTTCTTGCTAACAAAGCCTAATCAATGAAAAAGGTGATAATAAAAAACAATGTGAAAATAAATGAAGAAGAAGACTTAAATACAAATGTGATGGGAAAATAGCTATTATTGGATTCTCATCATAAGGGATATGAATATCCTCAATTTTCCCTCCAAGTATGCAATATGCTATTCATAAAACAACCCTAAGATACCTATCGAGTAGTCCTAAATTTGGAAGAATAATATATACCCACTACAAAGAACAAATCGAAATAATCTTTGATAGCTCAGATGAAATCTCAATTTATGTCAACCAAATATATAAAACATACCATGATGATATTTCCGCAAAATATGTTTGAATATAATCATCTAAAGACTAATATCTCAATTTTGGCATGCAAGATTCATAAACCTAGGGAGAATATCTTGAAGAGAAACAAGATGAAGCCTCTAAATCTAGATTAATAGTTGTAAAAGGTAAAAAAATTAATCGATGTAATTTTATGAGGAGAAGAAGCATAAATAGAAACTCCAATATAATTATCATATTATGGTAGGTTATCACAATCACAAAGTGGCACAATAATATCCATAATAATATATATAGGTAATGGAAAGTGATTTTTAACATTACACATCTTTCAAATTCTAGTCTAGACTATCCATGGATAATTAATCTATGAATTAATCTATGATATTATGTAAATATTCTCTTTCAATATTACGAAACCAATGATTCCAAGGGCATGATCATTTTTAGTCCACATACCATTTTTCACTTTTTTTAAGGGTAAAAGCACAAACTTGTGTCACACTTTATAAAGGAATCAGCCAACAGCAAAAAAAATTATGAACTTCAACCACATAAAAGTGTTCTTTATGTTTTGAATTTAGAAATGGTGTAAACTAATAAAATGTATAACTTTTGGTGTAGTTTATTACTATAATTTTTAAAATTTTAAAAAAAATTGTTTTTATTATGTTTTTATCAATTTAAGGACAAATTTTGGAATGCTGAAAAATTCATAAAAGAGTGACATCACGGGCCATCAAGAAATAAAATGAAAAAAACTTCATTTCTCCCTTCTTCTTTTTTTCCAAATAGGTAATTTCAATATCCTGTGCATGGAAAAATAAAAATCACATTTTGATGTATATTTTTCTCGTAATAACGTTTTAAAGTCAAACATGTCAGAATTTGACAGTTTTCACGGGCCGTCAACTAATTTCAATTTTTTCAATCATTTTCAAAAAAAAAAATATACCCTTTTGAAGTAGACTCTCTCCTCTTATGCCTCATATAATATTTAAAACATTTTAATAAATTTTACTATCATTTTTTTAATATCAAATCAGCCTCTTTTTTAATTTTTAAAACCTACTTGCATTATTTTAAAAATAAAAGATATCAAAACTAATCAAAATATTATAAAAATTCTATATTTGGATTCTACACTTCAAGCTCTACAAAAGGGTATTTTTATTTTTTGCAAAAAAATCAATCTGACTAGAGAAATACTCTGCCAAAAATGAATGTTTCAGAAAATTCTGAAAAATGATGAGTAAGCTGCCATGTAGGATGCCAACTAGATATTTTCGGCCGACACATTTTCGGCCGACCAGGTTTCGGCCGAAACCCTATTGGCCGGTAATGAATCGGCTGAAAATTAATCGTTCAGAAAGTTATTGGCCAATAACTATTCGGCCGAAAATGAATGATATAAAATAAAATTATTTTTTTTCCAAAATTATCAAATTAAAAAAATTCGAAAATAACAAATATTTCAAAATTTTCTCGACTATTTTCGATTAAAGAAGATTTATTTCAACATTTTGGAAGGTTTATCATTTCTGAAATTTACAAGACTTATTTCGAAAAAAAAAAAAGGCATTTGGAGAAGAGGAGAGATATTTTTAAGGTGTATTGATCTTTAATTTATTTAATTGATTATGTTTTTTATTGAAAATGCATTTGAAGTTTGTTTTCACTTTTTTTTTATTAAAATATTAACATCAAAGAAATATGTGTAGAAATATATTCATTATTCAATTAAAAATATTTTATGTTTTGCATGTTTATGTTTATTAAAAACTTTTGTTTAAATATTTTATGTTTATATTTTGCATCTAGTTACAAGTTTTTTAAAATATTTATGCTATATTACATGTACATGTTTCATGGAAAGCTTATGTGTGTACAAATTTCTATGTAGGCAATCATTCAAATTTGAGTGTAATTTGTGATGGCAAATCCAAGGGCTAGATCGAGGAAGTATGAACGAACACGAGTAAGACAAAGAAAGAGAAAAGCGGATGAAGGAACATCTACTGAACAACAACCCATGGAAAATATTGATGATCAAGGTGACATATAGGTACAAGAACAAACTGAACCTAGTATTAATATAAATGTTTTGGACTATGGTATGGAAAATTTGATGGAGATGGATGAAGATTCTCTTTTCAATAATATTTCATCTAAAGATATGTTATCTGAAAGCACATTAAAATTACACTCTAAAAAAATATGGGATGAATTTTTTGAAGAGAAATCTTTAATTGGAAGAGCACAGTTAATTGCAAAGTTATTTAGATGAAAAGAAATGACCCCTGTTTTGGAGTTGTTAGGGGTTGATAATAGGAAAAAGTCATCAGATTTAAAACAAACAATTGTTGAAAACCTGCAAGAAGCATTAAAATGTATTGAAAAGAAGAGTGGTCTAGTGATTTAAGTGTTGCACGTAGAGCGTTGATGACTGTAATTTCTAGTAAGAAATTATCATATAGAAGACAAGTTCAAGCAATTTCTGAATTACTAAATGTTTCTAGGAGAACTGTTCAAAGATATATTGAAAAGAGAGATGAAATAGATGGAAAAATTGAGAAAAATTGGGTAAATATTTGTAGGGTTCCTCGAAAAGATAGAATTTTAGAAGATGTAAAGAAACAAGTTGTTGAATATTGGACCACCCACTCTCGTGTTTCTTCCAATAGAAGGGATACTATACAAATAATAGGTGATGATGGTACAAAAATTTCTCATCCAAAACATTTTATAGATACAACACAAAGTGAACTTTTTGAAGCATTTAAACAAGAATTTTTAAATGTGAAGATTTGTCAAAGGATGTTTGAAACACTACGACCATCATTTGTACGTATAAATAAAGTACGTGAAACTTGTTGTTGTGAAATCATGTTGAATTTGATCTACACCTACAATCATATAGAAAAGTTATGGCAACAATTGATCAAAATTTAGCCATCCCTGGAAGCACAACACAATTTGTGAAGTCTCTTCTATGTGAAAAATCAAAAAATTCAGATGAATTCAACGTTCAGTGTATAAAAAATGTATGTAATGATTGTGGAGATTTGAAGAATCTTTTACATGTTGACAATAATGAAATGCAAGTTACTTGGAAGAGATTTGAATATGAGACATACTTAACGAAGTCAGGAGTTGAGGCCAAAAAAATTGTTCTCAAAGAGAGTGGATTGCCTTACAATGAATTCATGAGTAAATTTCGCAATATCATATATCCACATATCCAACATTGTCATGGTGCAAGATGGAAATCTAAGCAATTTCGTTATTCAAAGAATTGTTTTCCACCAGGTTGTATTCTCTCTATTGTAGATTTCTCTGAGAACTATACATTTAGTCCTCAAACTGAGATTCAAAGTCAATATTATCATTCAAAGGAAGTTGCAATCTTCGTGCAAGTTTGCTATAGGCATGCAGAGTTAGCGGTCGATGGAATACAAAGTAGCAAAGATGATAGAATTATCATCAAAGAGGTTCACTTTTATATCAGTGATGATACGAATCATGATAGAAGCTATGTAGCTCATTGTTTCAAAATGTTTTTTGAAGACCTAAGATGACATGGCATAAATCAAGAACAACACTGGATATGGTCTGATGGATGTGCTGGTAAGTACATTGGTTTTTAAATTATTTTTAATTAATTTATATTTACTTTTAAAACTTTGAGACTTAAATTGTTTTTTGAAGATAATTCAAGGTTTTCAAGTGTTTAATTATTTGTAACTTCACAGGACAATTTAAGTCTGCAAAAGCCTTTGTTTGGTTATGTAGTCAACATGCTAGACGCAACACCAAATTTTTGTGGAATTTTTATGAGAGTGGACATGGAAAAGGAGAGCACGATGGAGCAGGAGCATGTGTGAAGCGTGCACTTCGTCAACATGAACTTGCTGGTATGTCCAATTTAGCTTCATACTTTTTAAAAGATTAGATATATATATATATTTAATTTAACTAAATTAAATTTTCTTTTAAGTTCTTTGAAAGTAATAGGTGACAAATTGTGCCAACTTGTGTGTAACTTGTAGGTAATGCCATACGGAATGCAAACGAAATTGTTGAATGGTGCAAAAGTCATTTTTCTGCTCGCGACTCAACATACAACACACGGTATTTTTGGGAAGTTACAGGTATGTATGTCTAGTCAAAATTTGTTTTAAAAATTTGAATTTCAAAGTTCAAGTACATACATGATTTCAAATTGAATTTTCAAGTTTGAATTTAAACAGATATTGATCGATCAAATCCTTATAATTGTCAAGCAATTCATGGTATTAGAAATCTACATCAAATCATGACAACGGGGAGTAGTAGGCCTTATGCAATGAATGTGAGAGAAAAATCATGTTTTTGTATTGATTGCATTGAGGACAATGCAAATATTGATCAATGTGAGAATATTAGAGATGGGTATGTTTCACAATGGGAAATGAAACAATTAATATCAATGCCTCCTTTTGTTGAAGATGACAATGTTGATGTCTATGATCCACTATATTCAGCTGATTACGAACGTGTATCTGATTTAGTTGTTATAGGTATGTCCAAATTGATTAATTTAGTTAAAATCAAGATTTAAATTTATATATATATATTCTATGTTTAAGTAAGTTTCAAATATAAAATATAAATTTTTACAACTTTTAAATGTATAATTTACTTAAATATGTAAATATGTGGTGTGTGTACAGGAGATATTTTGTTGTAGTTGCAGATCCTGAAAATGTGGAAGGTGTAGATTACTATCTACTAAGATGTACACAACCAAAAAGCAAATTGTTCGAATCGATGACAGATGGTGATGGACAAGAGTATCCCATTGGATCAGTCGTTATTGAAGGCACATATTATCAAAAAATAAAGATAGATAAAAATGGTATTATATTTGTTGATTATAGGCCAGGACAAAAGGTTCTACATTACAGTCACTTAGTTTTGGCAACAAAAATAAATTTAGAAACTTTACCTAAAAGAGGATGTGCCAAACAAAAGTGGAGGTTGCTTATTGAAGATCATGAGAAGATTTTAGAGATAATTAAAGATAGAGAGGATCCAGATTTTATGTACCAGGAGCTTTAAGTTGTTTTTTGGATACATGTGTACACATTTATGACTCCATTTATCTAGATAATTTATATATTTTTATTGATTGGACATGTGACATGTTTTAGAATGATTTTTTTTTTAGAATGTGACATGTATGTTAGATCATATATATGCTTGATCTACAAAACCCAGTGACTTTAAAAATGTTTTAACTTACATTTTACCTAAATTCCTTTAAATCATCTAAATTTCCAATTGCATTTTTACATGTTGGACATGGTTCATTCTTTTAAACTTTCACTCTTGAGAATCTCTAGAAATTCCTTTATATCATCTCTCTAGATTCCTTGATTGTAAATTTTTATGTTTGACACATGGAATTGTTAAACTTTCACTTTCAAATCTTTGAATTTAAATATTTGTTCAACTCCACCTATATACATGAGCTAGATTGAATATATATACGTGCAACAATATGTACAAAACCTAGTCTATGTTCCAATTTTGCATTTAAATTTATTTATGTTCCGTGGAATTCTTAAGTTCACATTCAAATCTTTCATTTCATTTGAACATTCAACTCCACAAACTTGTATAAAATTATCTAGTTGATTTGGTGTTTTCAAGTGGTGAAGAATCTAGACATAAATGTTGTCTCTAGTTTTCTTTATTTTTTATACATTACTAATGCACGACATTCAATAATTTTAAATGATCATTTGGATTTTCATGTATCCTAATCATCACATCCTAATTTTATTAAATTTTCATCAGGTAAGCATCCCTCATCCTAGAATCATTTAAAAATTATCCATCTAGATCCATCTCAACCGTACATCCATTCTCCATCCTTAATAATAAAAAAGCATCACTTAAACATCAAAATTTGGTTACTTGGTCTCAATCTAGTCCATACATCATATTGTCCTTTCGTCATCACCCAAAGTTTTCAACATCTAGGGACCTTATCCTTAATCTAGACTATCATCCATTTCAAATCCAATCTCCTAATAAAAAATCACTTGACCTTATAATTTGATTTCATCTTTAAAATCCAAATTTGCTTAAGAATATTAGCTCCTATCTTTTAAGTATAGAACTAAATTATTTATCCATTTTGTTAATGTTAGATTGTATCCAGGTTCTCTTGGTTTGTCCTTTCTTGTTCACCTTAAGGTGCATTGGAATATATGAACATTGTAGTGAATCATAGTGATGGTGTTTGGGGTGCTTGAGATAGCTACATTTTGGCATCAATTTAGCTTTGTTTACCATGTATAGCTTGAGACCATGTATGTAATTTGGTCCATCTTTCCAGTACAATTAAATATGGATTGATCAATTTTTAATTTATATATAGAATTGTCATCCAAGAGATCTACTTGATCAATTTTTAATTTATATAGAATTGTCATCAATTTTTAATTTAATATTAAATGTGCATGTCTTTCAAGATTTAAATATATATATCAATTTCTAATTACATATATATAAATGTTCCACATGGAATTCTTAAACTTTCAAAACTAGAAATTTGATTTCATTTACATTCAACTCCACTAATAGCTTGCATGCTTTATTTGAATTATATGGTTCATTCTTAAGTGAACACTTTCAAACATATATATATATATATGATTTCATTTACATTCAACTTGACACAAGTATAGCTCATCATCTAGTTCAAGAATTCTTTGCATGCACATTCAAATGAACATGTGTATTAGATTATATGGGATTAGAAATTAGGTTAATGTAGAGCATGATATTTAAATGCACAATTTAAATGTATAAATAACTTTTACTGACTTTAAAAATGAACATTTAGAGCTTTAAAGAATTCAATCTAACTATCATCTATTTCCGATTGCATTTTTATGTTCTACTTTAAAACATGTATAGCATTAATCTCAAGCATATTTGCATTCAATTTTTTCTATTTCTTGACCTATTTATTAAAGACAAATTCATTTGAACTATTTATTTAAATTAATTACATGTACATGTCCATCTTTTTAAATTTACAAATAGCAACCATTAGATAGTGGAGTCCAACATTTTGATTTCACAATGTATTTAGTTATCTATATATGTACAACAAGTGCATTTGAACAAGTTACCATAATTTAAATTTAAATAAAGGTACTTATAGATGTAATGTAAGTGAGTTCATCAAACCATAATAATGCACGTATATAACAAACCTCTAAGATTCAAACCATAAAACATAACTGTATGAATGTGACATGTAAATTATAACAAGTATATATATGTGTACCATAAAACATAAGTATGTAACACGTCCAAATGTTCAATACATAAATCATAAAAAGTGTCTCCAACATATAATAAAATGATCTCAGACATGTAATACTATAAAACAAATCTCAAAGAGAGGGATGTCTGGTATGAATAGAATCATCAGATCTATGGCTCGATCTCTCCCTCGACCTCTCCCTCGATACATGGCTCGATCTCTCCCTCGACCTCTCCCTCGATCCATGGACCGATCGCTCTGCTGATCCAAGATGTGTGGATCCATGTCCCGATCCAATATCTCCCGATCTGTGTCCTGAGCCTCGTCCCAACCCCTGCATGTGTTCAAGTACACATATATATGTAAAATTATCTAAAAATTTTACAATGTACTTGAGTTCAATGTGTTCAAACTTAAACATCAAGTAATTAGTTTTTTAAAATTAAATTTAAATGTACCTCATCTGCATACTGCATGGGATCACCATCATGCTCCAAATTTCCAAAGTCTGGGAATTCACCATACTGCTTAAAATTTTCAAGTACACAATTTCAATCAGGAGTTAAACCCCTAGAAGTTTTTAAAATGCATTACATAAATTTTTAGAACACAATTTTAAAAATATATACATGTATTTAAATTATAAATTGAAAGTACCTATTGTGCCTGCTTGATGGCTCTACCAATGTCACTAAGATCACGAGAATGTAAAGACATCGTAGGGGGCTCTGTAGCATGTACAGTATTAGTAGCAAAAAGAAGTCGACTATATGTCCCATGGACAGGATCAGGTGTCGCAGTAGCCTCAACATGACCTGTAACATCCTGATGACCACCTGGACAAGCTAAAGGATCAACAGAAACATGATGTGCATGGGATTTCGTAGGCTGATGTGGAATATCCTGAGCTGCATTTGCCACCCTATGGCTCATATGTGTATGAGGATATCGTTGTCTAATAAACTCTGGTACCCTGTCAAGAGCAATCCCATGGTCCTCACTGATAACCTGATATGCTGCTAGTAAATCCAAAATTGAGAGTCTACACGTATTACACAGAGTCGTGTGGGTCATATGCTCGACATCTGCAAGAGTAGGTAGATCGGCACTAATAAATGGATCATACGATGTAGATGTAGCCTAGTGGGAGGAAGGTTGATCCATGGGCATAATAAATATCTACCAACTCGATCAGATGAAATCTGATCAATCTGCGTCGTAATAGAGGCAATGTTTTCAAAAATCTGACTCTGAGTGGACCCTGTTGCTGCCTCCCCTGCTGCTGCCAATTCCAAACATTTTGGTAAAACCAAAAGGTTTGGGCCAACTAATGCCCTCTTGTCCACAGGCGGTGGCAAATTTGAAGGTCTAAACTGTGGTTTGTCAGAAAAATGGCCTTTACCTTGGCCAACATGCTCAGGATAAGATGTGTAGTCCACCTCTATATGTAAATGAAATTCTGCATATAACTGTTTGACAAAATACAATGGCAGCTCATCATTGTGAGGCCATCTATGATGTGTTGCCAACCATCTAGGGTATATGAATGGCGCAACAAGAGGATCTTCACACCTCGTAACCACATATCCTCTAATTTTATTTTTTCCTCTATAAAATGGGAACATGGATAACACATTTTCACCTGAAACTAATTTGGCAACTTCTCTATGTTTCACTGTGCCAGTAACACTCCTAGCAAGAGAAAAATAAAACTGTTCAATGCTGATTTCATCATAAGGATTGTATGATCGAATTGTCTCAATCATCTTAATAATCTCTTGTCTAATAGTGACTAATCTATCTCGATTAGCCAAATTGGGGGAGTTGTGAATTGTTTGCTCTAAACATTTTAGAGCATTGTCCAATCTAGCAATACTATCCTGAAATATATTTGATCTAGTTTGAGCTTCTCGCTCAGAACGAGGGGAATGATGAGATCCCTCATCGGCCATGATATATATAAATAGATAGAGATCTACATATCATTAAAACAAAGTTACATAATGAACTAAACAAATTTAAATTGAATTTTTTTCAAAACTAAAAAAATATATATTTAAATTAAAGGTAAAATTTTCAAGTTTCAAAACTAGAAAACATTTTTGAATTTAAATGTATCTAATGAGATCTAGTTCAAACTTTATATCTATCGAGCTATGTGAACCTATTAAATCATAGGCATGCATGTAATATTCAACCAAGAGTAAATATGAAAAAAAAAATTTATCCTTTCAACCACTCTATACTAAAATTTTGATCAAAATAAAAAAATACTCTTCATTACAATTGGTCATATATGATCTAGCCTTTCTTTGTAATCAATTATTTTTTAAATCAAACACTAGAAATTATAAAAAGGTTAACATTTCCTTAATTTTTCGATCTAACTTAAAACATATTAAAGTAATAAAGTTAAAATTCTTTGAAATAAATTCCTTAGGAATAAAATATAAACATATAGATACATGTGCATATATCTGTATGTAAAGGGAGTGTATGTGGTACGTGCATGTTATATATATATATATATGTATGTGTGTGTATATACATGCATATATATATGTATATGTGTGTATGTGTGTATGTATGTATATGTATGTGTGTATGTATGTATGTATATACATATATATATGTATGTACATGCACATGATATATGTGTATGTGTGTATGTATGTACATGTATTATATATGTATGTGTATGTGTACATGTACATGCATATATGTGTATGTGTGTATGTACACATGTATATACTCAAGTACATACATACATACACACATACACATATATATACATGCATGCACATACATACATGTACATACACATATATGCATATACATACATACATACAGACACATATGTATATATAATATATGTACATGCACATGCATAACATACATATATATATAATATATATATATACACACATACATATATATGTACATATATGTATATGTATATATATATATATATATATATACATACATATATACATACATGCATACATGTACACACATATACACACATACACACATACATATATATACATGCATGTACATACACATATATGTGCATATGTACATACGCACATACACATACATGTACATATATATATGCATATACATACATACATACACACATGTACACACATGTATATGTAATACATACATATACATACACATACACACATACACACATGTAAACATATGTATATATAATACATGTACATGCATATGCACATACACATATATGTGCATGTACACATATACATACATGTACATACATATATATATGCATATATACATACATACATGCATACACACATGTACACATATGTATATATAATACACATACACACATACATACATACATGTACATAAGAATATATAAATCATTCTCATTGGTCTAGGTCATGCTAAGGTTTAGAAAACCACTCCTGGGTGGAAGATTAGGATCCTAATTGACTTGTGGTACAACCAAAATACATCAAAATAAAGATTAAAAATATACTTTCAAATTGGAAAAATTAGAAATACTAGTGACATGAGATTTGAAAATGAAACACTAGTGGACTGGCTAAGGTTAGTTAAGGTGTATAAAGAGATTTCACAACAAATACCTAAAAAATAGAGCTCCTATTTTCTTATACAATATTCTATGAAGTTGATGCCTTTTATATGATTGAAATTAAAGTGTTGAAATACCCTTAAATCTAATACCTAAAAGATCGGAGCTACACTATTCAATGAAGTTGATGACTTTTATATGATTGAAATTAAACTATTGAAATAGTAAAAGCTGATATATAATATTCTATAAAGTTGATATCTTTTATATGATTGAAATTAAATTGTTGAAATAGTAAATGTTGTCATTTCATATTGATAACCTTATATATGAATGATATGTGATAGCAAAATTTTAGGAAGTATGTGATGAAATTTTTTGACCCCATCTCAAATACATCTCCTTAAATCTAATACCTAAAAATCAGAGCTCCTATTTTCTTATACAATAATATGAAGTTGACGTCTTTTATATGATTGAAAAATAGGAGCTATAGTATTCTAATACCTTTAAATCTAATACCTAAAAAATAGGAGCTATAGTATTCTATGAAGTTGACACATTTTATATGATTGAAATTGAAGTGTTGAAATACCCTTAAATCTAACACCTAAAAAATAGGAGCTACAGTATTCTATGAAGTTGACACATTTTATATGATTGAAATTAAAGTTGTTAAAATACCCTTAAATCTCATACATAAAAAATGGGAGCTCATATTTTCTTATACAATAACTATGAAGTTGATGTCTATTATATGATTGAAATTAAAGTGGTGAAATAGTAAAAGCTATCAATAAGCTCATATTTTCTTATACAATAACTATGAAGTTGATGTCTATTATATGATTGAAATTAAAGTGGTGAAATAGTAAAAGCTATCATTTCTTATTGATAAGCTTATATATGAATGATATGTGATAGCAAAATTTTAAGAAATATGTGAATGAAACTTTTAACCCCATCTCAAATACATCCTCTTAAATCTAATACCTAGGAATTTAGAACTCCTATTTTATGAAGTTGACACCTTTTATATCATTGAAATTAAATTGTTGGAATACCTAAAACCTGATGTGGTTGTGTGGATATGTTTGCTCGGTGCTTGTAGATCACATAAGAGTATAGCATTAGGAGAATTTGTTACAGGACTCCTCTTTGGGTTGGATTGTAAAAAGACTGTACCTTATGTTCGTTTGTCAAACATTTATTCAGAAGCAGGCAGGTGGAGTGACGCTCAACAGGTATAATACCCAAGTTCTACTGGCATGGGCATATTTTTACAGCCCAAGTACATGATCACTCAAATGATGAGTAAATTTCACAAAATTGTATGATTTTAAGATTCTTCCAATTTATATAGGTGTTTCCGCAGAAGCTTCAAATTGACCTAAAACCATATGCTTCGATTCCAATTACGTTGAAAGTAGATGCAACACATGACGAAACAAACCTAATATTTGAATCAACATAAGAAATAAGACCTACATGATAGGACAGTTTGCACAAGCTAGCAGGACAACCACAATATTTGCAATTTAGCATATCTAAAATTTGGTCAAAAGTAGAAACAAATTTGGTTGAAGCAGAAACAAAATGACTGAAAGAGATATACTCTTATGGGAAAGCACTTAGAGCAGAATGCATGAAGGAGTCATCTGGCTTCCGTCCCTCTCTATGAGACATTGAAATGGATGGTTACTGTGGGTTCATTGACAACTCCTTAGAATTGCCTTAAAAGGCATTCTGCCATGGAATGCAATGATTGCCGAACATGCATAAATTGGGCATGTTTCACCAAAGCATTATCTAGAGGACATAGTGTAAAATTGAAGTATTTGTGGTGGTTCCATGCTCTGTCAAGGGCGTTCGTATCAGGAAATTTTTTTGACCTAAATGATATCAATGAATATATCATACAATATAACTATTTCGGTGAAATGCATCAAAAGAAATGCAATGCTCCCATGTTTAGTTGAACATGAACCAAGTTGAAAAATCAAAAGGAAATTGTGTAGCTTTCTCAATGTTGAAATTTCAATTGAGTGGCAAGTAAAAAAATAATTGTAACATGGAATAATCTAAAAACTCTTGCTTGTGGTTTCAAATTTTGCATACATGTCTACCAAGAAAGTTACAACTATAAAATTTGACAAAACCCCCTTTACTTTATTCTTTAATACATTTCCATACCTTGTTTGAAAGCTCCCATTTTGACACTCAATAGGTAAGAAAATTCATGAGTGATAGAGGAGTTGAAAAGACACCAGGTTGTAGTTGGATTGAAGTTCATAAAATGGTACACACCTTTTGTGTGGGAGATAGATCGCACCCACAAACACAATATATCTATGCAAAGTTGGACGAGTTGTTTTGCAAGATGAAGGAAGCAGGGTATATTCCAGATACGAGACCTGTATTGAATGATGTAGAGGAGGAGGAGAAAGAATTACTCCTCGTACACCATAGTGAGAAGTTGGCAATTGCATTTGGATTGTTAAACACATGCCCTGAAACAACTCTGAGAGTTGTCAAGAACCTTAAGAGTATGTGTTGACTACCATTCTGAAATCAAGTTTATTTCAAAGATTGTTGCAAGAGAAATTGTTGAGAGATGCAAACCGTTTCCACCATTTCAAAAGTGGACAATGTTCTCGTGGAGATTATTGGTGATACAAAGCAAAACAGAGCCTATAAATACAAGCTTGCACTAAAACAAGGTGCACGATGCTAACTATTGTGCAAACTCTTTGGAAAAATTATGACTATTTAATTGATATACTTCAAAATAAATCAGAGGTTTTTCATATAGCTGGATGAATTTCTGAAAGGAATGGTGGATATATAAATTCTTCATAACATTCACTACCTTTCGGCCAATATCCATTACAAAACCTGATTTTTGCATTTCAATCAAACCCTAACAAACGAGAAATCACAAATTTCCTTAAACTTTATCACAAATTTCTCAAAATAGACACAAACGAGACAAGAAATCAAACAACCCAGTGAATGCCATGAATGGAACCTGTTAAAATATAGTCCCTATTGCTAGTGATCGGCCGACAAGCTCTCGCCCTCAATACTTTCGCCCGAGCGTTCCTATAGTGGGCCTGTTTTTTTTTTTTTGGATTTTATTAAGGCTTTTCAGTCGATATACTTCTGGTCGATAAGGTTTCAGTCGAAACATACTCGATCAAGTAGGTCTTTTCAGACATGCGCCGTGTTGACACTTTTTGGCCGATAATGTTTCGGCCGAAAGTAACTCACCTGACAAGCTCCAGCCACGTAGGCACCATGTGGCTGCCTCGTGGATTCGGCCGAAACCTTATCGGCCGAAAATTGGTCGGCCGAAAGAAATTCGCCCGAGTTACTTTATTTGGCCGAAACTGTGACACAGGTTTTTGCTTTCACCCTTAACATGTTTTAGAGAAAAAATCATATAGAAAAAGAGATGAGGCCACCTAAGATGTTTTAGGATGTCATCTTTCCAAGACTTATAAGTCCATTTGTTTTAGTTTATTAAGTAAAGGCTTACTTAAAAAAACTACTATTTACAATAATGTAATCTTCATCTACTAGTTAGATATCAAAACATCTAAAATTAGAGTCCATGTAGCATTAAAAATAGTACCATATTTTATAAATTATTTAAAGTATACATTTGAAAACTGCTTGAAACTAATATAATTGACATGTAGGAAAATATATTTAAATACCAAAAAACTAAATACCAAATGTTTAGAGCTATCTTTCTAATGTCTATAGAAAATGAAATAATGTCTCCATGGGAAAATGGTTATTCTTTCCTAATAAAAAAATACTTATACCATAAAATAGCAATCTACAACTATTTGGTGGACCAAGGGAAATTGTTCCAAGAGAGATGGTTAATTTAAAATTTGGATGGGTTGTGTAGCTTACTTGGGGTGGAGAAAACAATAGATAAAAGTGTGATGGTGGTCAACTAGATAACAATGGATCATTCTTCTTAAGTAGCCTTGTGAATAGTGGGTGGATGGATCCTAGCCTATCAAGGTTTATGCCCCTCAATTTGGTTACTACCACCCAATGGGTGGTATGAATAAGGGTTATGAAGAAAAATATAGAAATGACCAATAGTTGTATGGATACCTAGCCATACAACACTCTATAAGTAGATAAAACTAGTTGTACATCCATTTTCTCCAAATTCTTAATTGTTGAAAGGGCCTTCTTGATATGGCCATTTCTAAAATATTAGTTTGTCAACATGTAATTGGTGCAATAGATATTAATTAGGACTATCAACAATTTAGAGGCTTGAAATAACTAGATGGTAATGAAAAATCCATCCATAAAGAGTTTCAAATTCAAAGGCTTGAAATAACTAGATGGTAACTAAAAATCCATCCATAAAGAGTGTCATACTCCTTAAACCTATTGAAGTTAATAACCTTGTGATGGAAAACACCTTTTCATTTTCTAATAGTGATTGTAGTAGTTAGAACTATTGAAAAAAATCTAAATTTAAAAACCATTTTCATAATGGCCTTTGGTTCATGTTTCTTGCAATCAAAATTTATGTCTATTGTGTGTAGTTGGTGACTTTCACCAAGAAATTCACATTTTTCAAATATCTCAAATGGTAACCAACTTAAGAAGATGGAATTGAGTGCTTCCAAATAAACCAAACATTAACAAAATGAGTCTATGTCACTTGAATTACGTGGTCTTTGTGTGTATAATGTAGGAAATTACAATCTTTGATCATCCCCTGAGGCCCCTAGGATAGGTCTTTAGGTTAGGTTTTTGGTTAAAACTCTCAAAAATCACAAAAACATTATAAAATTGGGATGGATAATCTAATATGAATAATGATTGAAATAATTTCATTAAAGTTTGGATATGTTGTACTTTGAGCTTTGTTATCATTTATTTGGAGCAACATGATGATGTATTGAACTAGACAAGCTAGGAAGGAGAATGGTATTTTTATTTATCTGTTGTCTGTGAGTTAATCAAAATTACCATGTGAATTGTTGTGATAAGTGCTCTATAAAGTATCATGTATGAAATTCCAATTCATATAGGAAAGTGGTAATTTTTTGTCTTTTTTACACAATAAATGCTTAGGTCATCTCGATTTAATTATACCTAGAAGCTTGTGTTCACTTGCAATATAAAAAATCATGGAAGAAGTACTTAGGACATCATGGTCTAAATTATACCATCGATGCTTGTACTTACTTTCAAATATTTTTTAAAGCTCTATGATGATACAAGAAAAATTAAAGTACTCTTAAGATGCCAATATTTGCATGTAAATTTTCATGGTAAAGTTAGATAGCATTCATAATAGTTTTACATCTACAGAGTATTTGTTACATAGAAGGGTAATCAATTCCAAATAAAAATATATTTTCTCATAATAGATTGATTATCCTTGACATTAACAAAAACAACATCATGATCATGTAGTCATATCATCATTTTCATTGCATACATCAGAAAGCACTTAATTATCATTGCATCATTCATACATCTTAGTCAAATAACTTGCATTGATCATATCATATTTCTCATATCACATGTCATAAAAATTGCATAAGAAAATCTCAAAAATAAACTCTATAGTTTCATATAATACATCCATTCATCATATCACATATCATAAATCCATTCAACATACCATTATCATTAATCATTTTTCATCCACTTATTACATCATGTAGTTGAATTTTCATTCAACATATCATATATCATGCATCATTTTCATCCATTTATTACATCATATATTTGGATTTACACAAGAATAAAAGCACACATATCCCATTTACATCGCATATCATAAATCATTTAAATCATTACATCCACATCCATGTATATAGGTACATTATCATATAAAATTACACATCATCATGCATATGCATCATGCATCAATATATCATGCATACATAAATCATGCATCCATAGATCATGCATCCATACATCATACATCTATACATGATCATTTTGTACATCATAAATAGATCATAAATCATAGCATATCATCATTATTATAAACTACATCCATAAGATCATAATAAAAGGATCATCACATGGCATGTATAACATAGAAAGTAAATGCATCCATCATAGAACCATATAGAACACATGAAAGATCTATAAATCCACCGCATATCATATAGATCTCAAAATCATAATGTCAAAGTATACAATGATGTATGAACTTAAGAGAAATATATCATCAAAAATGGTTATAATCAGAATGCACATCATCATCTCAAAATACAATGGAGGAATAACATCACAAGACTATGTAGTGTTGGCTCTTGATGGTGCAGGAATCTTTGGGTCGGTACCTCCTCCACCATATGTACCAGGATCTCTCAGTCCTCTAGGGAGAGGTTGAGTCACACCTACATTCACAGTCCTAGTACGATTCCTACCTGATCAAGACTACACATAGTTGAATCGTTGCTCAGAGGGAACTGCATCATGATATTTCCCTCTATAGTACTCTACCTTGCGACCAACCTGAATAATCTCTCACATGTCATCAACCACAGTAGTACCATCTACTAGTCTCTATAATCTCTTGGTAGTCAATTGAGCCTTCTCTGTAGCCCATCTAGAAATATCCCTCTCAATTTTCAATGAAGTAATCTAAGCCTAAGCTACAACCAACTGAGCATGTATCAATTCTAGCACCTGTACGTGGATGGGCCTGAGCCTGAGCCTGCATCTATGTTTGATTCTATACCAACAAACCCTGGGTCTGAGCCAATTGACCTTGTAAAGTCTAAACCTAAACCTATAAACTTGCTATCTAGGTCTGTTGCTACTACATATGCTACTCTTAAGGGGCCACTAATGTTTTCCTCTTATGAGGCATCAAATAATCCTCTCAGTTTGGACCTAACCCACCTACACTCGATCCATCTGGACTATCACCACTATCATCACTGTTGCCCTCCTCATCTCCACTACTATCACAACTACTATCCTCCTCATCCCTACTACCCTCCCCACCACTACTGCTTTCCACCTCCCACCACCACCTCCTCCTCACCACCAATCTCCTCTCTCCTCCATCGACGTCGGTGTGCAAAAAAAATCTCCTCCTCTGCAGGTAATGGTGTTGTCTCATTAGGAATGGTAATGCATGGAAATGAATGTAATACCAGATACTCTACATAATTTTCTATGACTAGTGGCTTGACAATATCTGATCGGATCTCCAAAATAAGAGGTTTTTAAGCCTAGAACTCTTGTATAGTGGCATCATCAGATAGACTAGGCCCCCAATCTGTAGAATCTAACTGACAATGAGCATAGTGGGCAACACCATGGGGAATACCCTGAACAATACCATACTAACAAAGCACTTGTTTGAGCATAAATCTCTCCAAAACCCATCGTTTCCATCCAATTAGAATAAAATATTGATAAAAAAATGTTAAATCTACTAGTCTCTACAATCTAAATATGGATGTCAGGTCACAATCTCCATATCATCTAGTACTCTGAACCAATGATTTAACTTACCTAGTCTAGGTTGAGTAAGTCGACCTACATATATGTGAACATAGGGTTGCCTAGTTGGACATTGCCTAACCATCACTGGACATGTCACAACAATATGCTTCTACGCCCACACCTGAATTAAAGTGACTCTAGTTGATAAACTCTGACCTCCAAGATAGACTGATGAATGTAAATCATGATATAGGTGGGCAAGCATGCAAATGCCCTAAGCATATCTGGTCCTGTGTACAATCATGCTCTCAAGCACATGACCCCAACCAACAGAGAATCCCTTTGACCTACAATCAGGACAAACAAACCCAACAAGAACTGTCGGCAAAGTGGGATAGGAATCCACCATCTCCTACCATAGAATCCAACATCTAACAATCTAATCATCCTAAAACACTCTCCAAAGAGAATTAGTCCCACACTACTCTGCTAAATCATATGCAACAATATCTGTAATAACCGGTATCCACGAAGTCCTCCAGACATCCTTAGGGATGATTGTGATCTCACTAGTAGCTAGGTGGATGGTATTATGCTGGTTGTGCCACCTCTCTGCTAAAGCTATTAGGAGACCCTGATTAATCCTAATTTGGGGCATGTCTAGTAAGGAAGACAATCCACAACATGTAATGATAGTTTTCTCAATTTGGGCTAGCTAACGTATCAAATCAAACATCTGTGGAAATCACTCTCTAATTTGGAGGTTCATCAAAGCCTCCTATCATCATCAAATATTCAAAGTCAGTATTCTTCGTCAAAACACCACACATCAAATATCCTATCAAAACTAATCAGCTCTTGGTGAGACTTTTGATTAAATCTCGTGAGTGAAAATTATTGAGCATCACCTATCATGAGGTCAATCATCAAAAATCATTGAACCTCACCTACCATGAGGTCAATGCATCAAATCAACCTCACCTATCATAACGCTCATCAATCAAACTATAAGTATTCCTCACCTATCATGAGGATAATTATCATCAATCAATCATCATACCTCTCCTATCATGAGGTTGAACATCATCTACTTGACTGGGATCATCAATCATATCAAACCAATGGCTAACATAATAAAAATTTGACAAAATCAAGGAAAATTTTGACAAACTTTATCAATCTAACTTAGAAGGGATAAAACAAACTTTCTATGTGCAATAATATCAAAAGCGACATTAAAATACTTAAAAGCACTAAAATAGGTGCTCAAAGTGCTAAATCATCAAAAGTGCCACTTCATTAGAAGTGCTATTATATCAAGGAAAAGCACTAAACTATAGGCCAAATGCGCTAATCTAGTGAAAGCACTAAAATAGAAGGTAAAAGCGCTAAAGTTTCTATCCTAGGTGCTAAAACATTAAAAGTGCTAAATTAATCTACCTAAGCGCTAAATATTTAAAAGCACTAAAATAGTCTACCGAAGTGCTACATTGACATGCAGATGCACTAAAAGAAATGAAAATTTAAAAATCCAAAAATACACAAAAAAATAAGAAAATCACGCAAAATGAGGAGGTTCATGGGTACATATTGGAGGTCCATAGGCGGCGGGGCGATTAAGACGTCACACACGCTCAAATCGGTGAGTATGGTAAGGGATTGACATCGTGCTCTAAATTGCACAAATAACTCTCTCAAAAAAATTTAAAACTCAATTGCACAAATGAGTTGAAAATCATCCCTTTTGACCTTTTATAGGATATTTTTGGTGGGATTTTTATGGGATTAATTAATTTTTTTAAGAGAGATTAATTTAAATTCATCTAGGGGAACTTTCTATATCCTTAATCGAGAGATAAATTGTTTCACCATCGAATCATTATCAAATCATTGGAAAATCATTAAAATTTTGAAAAATTCCAAAAAATTAAAAAAAAAATTAAAAAATCATCAATTTATCTACCAAGGGAGCATATATCCATTATCACCTGAAAATCAATGTCTGGGGCATACTAAAACAAATTCGTCGATACTAGCAGTAGCAACAAAAAAAAATTCTTTGAAGCAATGTGTAAACAAATCATTTCAAAGAGGGGAAAAATGTATACACCTAAAAATGGTCTGGATAATCTAATTAATTAAATACGACTTATTTGATTAATTACCCTTTATTCCTCTACTATTAAATAAATAGAAATATTTATTTATATAGTTCACATTTTAATTCTTCTAATTCTTTTATTATTATTCCATCTTAATTAAATAAACAAATTTAATTCTTTGTTGTATTTAATTAATAAAATTATCCTATTTTAAATCACATCATTCTATTTTAATTAAATAAATAGGTTCACATACTTTGTTTTATTTAATTGTTCATTTCTTTCATATTTAATTTAATAAATAGACTTCTATAGTTTGTTTTGTTAAATTTAATATCTTATTTCTTCCTAAATTTGAATAAATCAAAAATATTCAAATTCTACAACTCATCATATCTCAACAATAAAATTATATATTCTATGTCTAATTAATTCAACTGGCATTCATGGGAAAGTTGTGGAGACAAATTGGAGACAAATTGGAAATAAATCTCTTAATCTTCTTCCTCTGATTCTTCCTATCATCTAACCTGATGTTTTCATGGGGAGAAATCATTCCCTTCATCAGCTCAAGCTTCTTTATCTCTCACCATTCAATCTTCTAGATTGAATCCAAGCCTTTGTTGTGCTACAACTTCACAAAATTGTTGTAGTGAATCTATAAATACAACCTCATTCTATAGGAAATGGATCCCAAATCCCAACTTTATGCAATCTTACTCTGCAAGAAAAATAATCAAGCAATCAAGCATCTTAGCAACAACATTAGAATTTAGCAATCATAGCATCAGTAGAATCATAATCACGGTTGCACCATAGATTACTATAGTTTCTTTTATAAAGTTTCATGTTAGTTTAGATTATAGTAGCTTCTTTTATTAGATTAGACATCATCATGTCATTCTCTAGATTGGCATTTTAACAGTCACAATGCTTATGAAATCTAAGAGCCCTATGACTTGATAAATCTTCAGAGATAGGGAACAATGTGATGCTTTCAATACATTCATGATTTAAACTAGTTTAATCTTTGAATATTTGATATAATGTCCTATTAAGAGGTGTTATTTTACTCATAGTTATTCCACACATACACAAGAAATACTTTGTGGATATCAAATTTGAACAGATTTGAAGAGTGGACAATAAAGTCATCGATGCCATGACTACTATTGCTTCCTTGATACAAATTCTAAAGAAAAGAAGCCATTACAAGTTCTTGGTGGAACAACTATTCTCCCCTACCTATGACGATACAAAATCCAATATTATTTGTCACCTATCTAGTACCAATGCCTCAATCTATGGTGAAATTTATATCTACCTAAGAGATAACACCCTTCCACCCAACCTATCTTGAAATAAAAAATGCAATACCATTTTTTGAGCTGCTTGACATACTCTTATTGCAGATGAACTATACTAACGAGGTCTGGATGAAACTCTCCTATGATCTCTGAAATACAATGAGTTTGAAATGGATTTATGGGAAGTTCATGAGGGTGTTTTTGGAAAAAATTCAAGTTGCTTAACCTTAGCCAAGAAACTCCTTCATTTAGGATATTACTAGCGAAACATGGGATAGAAGTCCTTTTAGTTTGTGAGGAAATGTCAAAAATTCTAGATTCATGACAAACTCATCCATGCACCATCTTAGGAACTTCAATCTTTTGCATCCACATGGCCCTTTTGTCAATGGGGATTAGATCTTATTGGTAAAATTCATCCATCTTCATCAAATGGACACAAGTTTATTATCACAACTACAAAATAATTCACAAATTGGATTGAAGTGATTCCTCTAATCACCATCACAAGAAAGAAAATATCATCATTCATCCTTAATTAAATCATATGTCGGTGCAAAATCCCTCAATCCATTGTCATGGACAATGGAAGACCCTTCAAAAATCAATACATGCAAGTATTGTGTGAGAAGATCAATATCCAACATCGATTTTCTACACCATATTATCCTCAGGGAAATGGTCAAGCAGAGGCCTGGAACAAAACTATCCTAAAAATATTGAAGAAAATAGTCAATGATGTAGGACGTGATTGGCACATCCAATTAAACCCTACTCTATTGGTGTAGCACACCAATATTTGCACACCAGCAAGATCCATGCCATACACTCTTGTATATGGGTATTAGGCCATTGTACCCATTTAGGTTGAATTACCATCATTTTGGGTTTCATTGAAAGTTATCATCTCTGATGAGGACTTCAGGTATCAAGATTGCAACAAATTGAACTATTAGATGAATGACACCAACATGCAGTGAACCACTTGAAACCCTACCAACAATGAATGTTCAGAAGTTATAATCATAAGGTCAAACCTAGAACATTTCAAGTTGGTAACAAAGTGTTGATAGAAAACCCATGCAACCAATAGGATAGAGAGATGAAAGGAAAGTTTGAACTGAATTGGTTGGGCCCCTTTTTTGTTGTGTCAGTCTATGGTTCAAGAGCATATTAGCTATCCATGTTGGGAGGGGACATGTTTGAAGAACCCATGAACAACCTCCATCTCAAGAAATTCTACACATGATTCATCCGCTGCATCTATAAAATTCTTGAAAAAATCTAAAAACATCATAATATGTCCTGAAAAAATGGTCACCCTAGTGAAAACTTGGAAAATAGGCATCTTGGTGAGAACAAAAAAATCAAAACAAAGAAAAATAAAAAAAAATCAAAAAAGAGAAAATACAAAAAAAAAAGAGAAAAATATAAAAAATACAAAAAAATCAAAAAAGGGAAAAACACAAAAAAAATCATAAAATCTTAAAAAGTGCAGTAAAAGCAAGTAGTGAAAGCCTAGCAACAACCGCTACTTGTGATAGGCAACCTTCTTCCTCTATAGGAACATGTGTTGACCACTAGCTCTTTATTGTGACTATCCACATCTTTCATTTGAGCCTCATGTACATATCCACTATGCCAATCGTGTCTCATTGTGGCTTCTAGACCATTGTACATATCCATAATAAATTGGTTTGTTTCCACTATGGGAAAAATCCTAAAGTCACTGGGGGGAGATTCATCTTTGAGCTTACAAAGCGATAGACAAACAACAGTATGAAAACTTGGTAAAAACACAACAATCAAGTGAGCTACAACATTGAACATCAATCGGAATCACCAAAACTAGCCATCAAAAACAAAAACAAAAAACAATCAATTGAAAAAAAAAAAACATTTGGTGATGATATTATGAATCATGGTTTTATCACTTTCACAACAAATGTTCAAATTATTTGCATTATGATTGTTGTTATCATTTTTGAGGAGCAATTCAAGGATGTCAAAGAACTAGAAAGGCTATGATCAAGAATGATATTTTTCTTTGTCTATTGTTTGTGAGTTGATCATTACTACTACATGAATTATCATGGGACATTCTCTACAAAGCATCATTGATGAAATTCCATATTTCCATAGGAAAATGATTAAATCTTGTCTATTTATGCAAGAAATTCTTAGGTCATCTCAGTCTAGTTATACCTAGATGCTTGTGTTAACTTACACTATCAAACATCATGAAAGTAGTACTCAAGTAATCATGGTTTAATTATACCATTGATGTTTGTACTCACTTTCAACATTTTAAAATCTCAATGATGATACCAAGCACAATAAATTGATTACTGGGATGACAACATTGCATTGTTAGAGTTGCATATCTAGGTTGCATTCACACTAGATGTTGTAGTGGTATTTATAGATTTTTTCAAGGCTGATGTTATTTCTATTATTAATAGATTGATTACATTTGACATTACCAAAAGGATCATTTAGATGCATGAGAATTAGGACATCATTCATGGCATTATCATATCATTTTGTTTATTCATTAGATCATATATTTCCATTATGAAAATCTAAAAAAAAATGCATTACCATGTCATTCTCTAAAACATTCATCCAAGTCATCAGATCATATATTTGTATCATGAAAATCTAAAAACAACTGCATTGATCATATCATTTCCATCCATATACATCTAGCCATACATTTTATACACAAAGTACCAACATATGTAAATTTCCTTTCATCCACTTCATACATGCACTCATATATTTGCATCAGAAAATACAAAAAAATAGATTACCATGCATATCATACATCCATAGGAACATGTAGAATTGTCCAACATTAGAGTCATCCACTATTGAATTAGCATCATTATTCATCCATTGCATCATACATAGTTGCATCAAAAAAGTACAAAAATAATAACATATAAATGTTATTCATAAAACATCATAGGATCATAACACATGTTGCATCCATAACATATAATCTCATAATCATGAAACACCACATAGCATACATAATAGGAAATTCAATGCATCCATCATGATCAACACACATAATTCAACACATAGGACAACCATCATCATCGCTACATAAATATATCTCAAAATGATGTCAAGTGTACAAGGATATCTTAATATGAAGAAATACATCATCAAAAATGGCGTAAATCATCAAGTATCAATGTATACATACATGTCCAAATCGTAATGAGCATCAAATATCAAGACCTATGTGGTACTTCTCCCAGATGGTGTTGGCATCCCTAGACTTGTACCCCCTGTTGCACCTAATGGACGGACACCTAGATCTCTTCGACCTCCAAGCAATGGTTGTGTAACACCCACACTCACTGTCCAAGACTGAGACCTACTAGATTGAGATCAGGTAAAACTCTCTCGTCGCTCAAGAGGGACCACATCATGATAACGTCCTCTATAAAACTCAACCTCCTGGACAATGCAATGAATCTCTTGGAAATAGTCTACAGATCCAACAACTGTCGTAGCTTGCTGCAACCTCTCAGTGATAGCCTCTGCCTACTCTACCTTTCACCTCAATGCATCTCTCTCAGCAGTCAATGTAGCAACCTGGCCCTATACATGTACATGTCCCTAGCCCTACACCTAAGCCAGATGTGGTCTAGTAGCATCCCTCTCAGCTGTCAAAGTATGTATATGTCCTTGGGCCTATAAGAGTTATGCCTGAAACTATGCAAATAGTTGTGTATGTGTCTATAGTTGTCCCTACACCTATGTCAAATAGCCTTGAAATGTCTAAACCTAGGCATGCAATGTTGTAATCTGGGATTTCTACTGCTACGAGGGTAACTGTATCTACATGTTCTATTGCACTACTACCACTAGGGATCGCCTCGTGCAAGGAACTCTGACATCAAGAACTAGGTGAGCACCACCTCCTCCATCTTCTCCACCACATTCATCACCATCATCATCACCTCCACCGTCATCACCACCCTCTACCTCCACTATCTCTACCTTTCCTCCATCTGGGTGGCCTATCCTCATCATCCTCAAATGCTAGCATGAGCTCATCAGCCCTAGAGATCCTCGGGAGTGGGTGTTCACTAAGGTACTATGAGTACTCCTTGGTCATGTAACCCTCAACCATCTCTAGATGATAATCCCATATCACTGGTTGTAAATGATGAAACTCATCACATGTGGCATCATAAGATAATGTGGGCCCCCACTCAGTTGCATCTTGCTGCGTTCGAGCATATATGGCCAATCCTTGTGGTATCCTCTGCACCCAGTCATACTGTCTTAGTACTTGCATCACTAAGAATCTCTCAATGACGCACCATGTTCGTCTAATGAGATACCTCGATGTCATAACATAGGGCATCTCCAAATTATCATCTATCCACTTCTCACATTTTACATACGGCCACCAAGTAACTAAATCTAGATCATCCAATACTCATCTCCAATACTCTAATTTTCCCATCTTAAGCTGGACAATTGCACCGACATAACCATAGATGTAAGGTCTTCCAAATGGCTGAAATATGTATATTGCTTGTCATGTCACCGCAATATGCTCCCAAGCCCACATCAGTAACAAGATCACTCCTGTGGATAGAATGGTTGCCCTGAGGTATACCACTTGATGTAAATCATGATACAAATGCATGAGCATGCATGAAACCCAAGAAAAACGGGTTTCAAATTGGATCATCTACTCTAATGTCTGACCCCAACTAATGGACAATCCCTTTTCCCTCTTGTTAGGACATAAGAAGCCACCAAAAAATCACGCAAGCATGGAAGGAAAAGGGGCATATCTCTCAAAAATCTCCTCCCATGACATCTCATACCCAACAATATGATCATCCTAGAGAATCTAGCACAAATGATATGTACCTCACTACTCAATGTGATCATAGGTCATGATATCACCCATCATGGGAATCCACAAAAATCTTGTAGAAATCCTTTGGTGTCATAGTCATCTCTCTAGTGGCTAGATGAAAGATGGTGTGATCAGTATGCCACCTCTTTTCCAATGCAATCAATAATCCCTAATTAATCCTAATCTGGGGCATGTCAATCAATGAAGATAAGTTGCATCGCTTAATGATATCTCTATCAGTGCGTGGTAACTGTGGGTTTAGCTCCCAAGTCCGCAAGAATCGCTCTCAAGGCTGAAGACTATCTAAATCCATCTCCTATCATTATAAAACATCATAATCATCACATCAATCAATCAGATTCAAATCAACAAAACAACATCAATCAAGCATCCTATCAGTTCTAATGAAATTTCCATCAAACCTCATGAACATCTGTTTTGATCGTCGCCTATGATGAGGTCAAAAAAACATCGTCATTAGTGCATCTTTCCTATCATGAGATCAATAAATCATCTAATCTATCATCAACAACAAATAATTGGCTGATGCTAGTAAACATCATGAAATTTTAGGACAAAAACCAAAAAATCTTCAAATCTATCTTGGATGCACCATAACAGAGCTTCTATGCTCTAACATGGCAGATGCACAATTAAAAGCCATTACAGTTTGGTGATGCGCTGATTCCTTCAATGCAATATCTCTCAGGGATGCCCTATCTAAAACCCTAATGCACCATTACAGGTCTCCTATGTGCCAAACAGTTGATGCACTATTTCAAACTATAGATGTGCCGTCAAAACTAGCGTATGTGCTAAAACACAAGGTGGATGCACTAAAAAAACTAGCCTATGTGCCAGGGAACCTTTTGTATGTGCCAAAAGATTTTAAAATTTAAATATTTGCAATTAAGGGCAGGAAAAATTGATTCAAAATTCATAAGAAAAGTTTCGAAAGTCATACCGGAGGTCCATATTCTGTTGGTCGATTGTGTTGTCACCTGCTCGAATTGATGAGTCTCATAGGGGATCACCATTTTTGCTCAAATACTAAAGAATGCTCTCTCACTTCACTAATTTTCAAAATTACCAATGCACAAATGAATCCTCTTTTCACTTTTTTACCTCTTAATAAAGGTAATTAAAAGTTTGATTTTGGTGGCATATTTTAGTTTCTTTTAAGGACCAATTAATCAAAGGGTGGCTCATTTATGCCATATTCAGAGATAAATCGCTAGAATATTATAAAATCAGAATTTCATCATCGACATCATCACATATCATCGGAAATTTTCAAAAATCATAAAAAAAAAAATTATTATAAAAAATTCTTTGATTTATCTCTTGAGAGGGCATACATCATCATCTTTTGAAAATCACTATTTGGAGCATCATCAGAATTTTAGCAACATTGGTAAATTTTTCTTTGAAGTAATGCATAAACACATCACTTCAAAGAGGGGAAGAATGTATATATCCAAAATTGGTCTAGAGAATATTAATTAAATATCAATTATTTAATTAATAAATCTTTATTTACTCTACTATTATAAATAAATTGCAAAATTTATTTACATAGTTCGTATTTCTTAATTCCTCTTTTATAAACCACTTTCTTCATGATTTAATTAAAATGAACAAATTTAACTAATCTAGTTTATTTGATTAATCCCCTCTCATTAAATTTGAATTTTTAATTCAAATTTTGTCTCATTTCTCCATATGCTTCTAACCTCCTTCCACCTCATCCTCCAACTCACCATGTATCACATGAAAATAATTATTCCTAATTTTTAAAATGGATATTTACTCATCAATTTTAACCAACTCAAGGACACATGGCTTCTTCTTTCCATTTATTCTTTTCTACACTTGGCAAGATTGTTCTACTAAAGGGGACAATTTCCTTATTTCTCTCCAACTTCCTCATTTCTCACCATTGATCTCTCTAGATCAAATCCTGACTGTTCATTGCTTCCAACGCACCTGATTCCTTGGTGAAATCAATAAATAGAGGCCCATTTACAACTTTTGCATAAGAGAAGACTGCATAACATTACTCTGCAGAAATCCATTTAGCATTTGAGAGCTTAATTGCATTTTGATTCAACATTTAGAATAGTATATTCCATTTATTCTTTTCTACACTTGGCAAGATTGTTCTACTAAAGGGGACAATTTCCTTATTTCTCTCCAACTTCCTCATTTCTCACCATTGATCTCTCTAGATCAAATCCTGACTATTCATTGCTTCCAACGCACCTGATTCCTTGGTGAAATCAATAAATAGAGGCCCATTTACAACTTTTGCATAAGAGAAGACTGCATAACATTACTCTGCAGAAATCCATTTAGCATTTGAGAGCTTAATTGCATTTTGATTCAACATTTAGAATAGTATAGCATATATTTTAGAATCATGGTTGCATTCTTAGATGTATTTTAGATTGTTCATAGCATTTAGGATCATTCTCACAACATTTCCATTAGTTTAATTTAGTAGTGCATCATTTTAATAATGTTCTGTATACAACAAATCACCATTCTGCATATCATTTAGTACATAATTTAAGCAAGAACATCAAAATTATGTAGGTGTAGACAATGTTTCTACATTCTAGTTTAGAGGATACTCATTTCTTAGGTGGCATCCCAGTGATTTAGTGCATAATTAAGATCTGAGAGCATAATTACTAGGACATTTAAGAATAGAGGAAGATGGAATGTTTTTAAGGAATCGTATTATCAAATTGTATTGTTAATTTAGATTTCCTTAATGTAATACATTGTATCTGTTGTTTGTTATTTGTTAGGTTAATTCATTTATTTTCTCACACACATATGCAAGTGGGTGTGCCATATGAAATATACAATAGATGGTTCCATTGATTAGTATAAGGCTTGTCTTGTTGCAAAAGGGTTTTCTTAGGTTGAGTGCATTGACTATTATGAGACATTTTCCCTTATTGCTAAGATGGATTCTATTCAAATTGTACTTTCTCTTGCAACTTCATAGGGATGGATAGTATTTCAAATGGATGTCAAGAGTTCCTTCCTGCATGGTTTCCTTCATGGGGAGATTTATATGGACCATCCTTAGGGTTTTTTCCAAGACTCTTCACTAGTTTGGAGACTTCATAATTCATTTCATGGTCTAAAACAAACCTTTTGGGCTTGGTATGAGAAGATGAAATATTTTCTACATTCTTCTAGCTTTACATGATGTCATTCCAATCCCACAATGTACATTCAGAGACATGAGGGTGATATTTTCATTCTAGTGTTATATATAGATGATCGTATTCTTACATGTAGCTCATCCTCGATGATTCAAAGTGTTCGACCTTCTACTCTACTTTATTAGTTTTTAGGTTATTCAATATTTAGATGGGATATCAATATTTTAGCGTAAGTATGCTCTTTATATGCTTCTGAGGTTTGTTCTTGCAAGAAGCAATTCACTATTTCTTTATCTATAAAGGCTAAATTGTATTGAGTGGTAGTTTCAGCTAGCCATGAGGTTCTATAGCTTCATTAGTTAATGATTCAGTTTGATTTTTCTCTTATATTCCCGCAATTATTTGGTGCAATAATCATAGTTCCATACACATTTCTCATAACCTAGTGAAGTAGGATAAAACACATTGATATCCACATTCACTTTAATTGATAAATGATTTAGGATGAATTTTTCATATTGGAGTATATTTATATAGAGTAGGTTACAAACATCTTCACAAAACCTTTGGCATCACCTCATTTTTTTAGCTATGATCAATGCTTAGGGTGAAGTAAATTGTTCTTGGGGGGTCTTTAGGAGGCCTTTCAATTACTTTATGTTTTTTAATGCATACCTTTGTGATCACTTTTTGGAGAGGAGTTTTTCCCATCAAATTTTTTCCATTTCTCAAGTTGATAAAGATCTTTAGTAGAACATGGGTGTCTCATCAAGCCTAGTTTTTGGGACCCATCTTTATTTTTCATGCAATCTTCCTTAGTTTTAGCTTCTTCCTAATTTCATATTAAGAGTGGGTGTTATAGTAATATGTTAATCACCTAATTAATTAATTCATATTGGTTAACTAATTAGGTCTCATTTACTCACTTAAGCTAAACTTATGATTTCCTTGATTTCATGCCTACATATGATGAATTTACTATTGAAACTATAAATCTAATGCAACTATAAAATTTATTCTAATACATTTAACTATATAGTATTGACATTAAATATTATACATATACACATAATTGAAAATATGTGTATACCCTCAAATAATGTTAATTGTACAACTCACCAAAATCCTATGAAATTTTATATCAATTTATAAGTCTTAAGGGCTTTTAGAGTCAATTGTGAGGATTTCTGCACAAATAATAATCTACAGCCAAAACAAGTGAAGCATTAGAATTTTTATATTACAAAAGAATCAATATAATACATACAAAATGGTACATTATGTATAATGTGAAACCCCCTAGATATATAGGCAAGGATGGGACCTAAGAATAAGAAGATCATAAAAGGTGTCATAATATTATGAATTAAAATCAAATATAAAATGAATTAAGGAAAAAAGAAAAGAAGTAAACTTAAATTAAAATAATGTATTTACAGCCAAAACAAGTGAAGCATTAGAATTCTTATATTACTAAAGAATCGATATAATATATACAAAATGGTACATTATGTATAATGCGAAACAACCTAAATATATAGGAAAGGATGGGACTTGAGAATAAGAACATCATAAAAGGTGTCATAATATTACGAATTAAAAAAAATATAAAATGAATTAAGAAAAACAAATAGAAGTAAAATTAAATTAAAATAATGTGAATAGGAACTCATCTAAGAATATTTAATTAATATTCCTCATTCACAGAAAAAAATACCTCATAAATTAAAGACAAAAGGGTCTATATTCGATTCAAGGGGAAGCTAAGTTAGGAGCATATATGACTCTTCATAAATGGTTCAATATGTTTCATAAATCCTGCAACCTTTTGTATTGCGACAAGAGAAACCACATATAGAAAAAAAAAAAAATTCCACCCAGAAAAGAAGTAACATTTAAATAATATGGTGGTGGGGATGTGTGGCATTCACACACTACATTGCATATGCCAAAGTAAAGGTAAAGTATTACATCCATAACATCAACACTATGTCTTTAAAAATGTAATATCTCATAAAACTTCAATATGTGTAATATCACACCAACACCAAAATCCTTCCTAAATCCTATTCCCATTTTTATACTACATAAATTTAGCGTTGATTGAAATATCACATCGAAAAACTTCGTAACCTTAGGAATACATTCCTATCTTATGATGTTGTTTCAAAACGATATGATGGACTAGGGTAATAAACATAAAAGAAGAAACACATTTTCAACTGCTTTTTATACTAAAATGTTTTTTTCCAGAATTGCATGCACTTAATCTCTTCGCAATAAGACTGTTTTGGGTAAACCAGAACATTATTCATCAGCGCTCCAGATATCGATGATAGTTTGAGAATTTAGCCTGAAATTTCAATGATTTTGAGTTGAGGTTGTGGTTGAGGGTGCTTGGGCACTGTCACAGTCAGAACTCCATTCTCCATCCTAGCTTTCACCTCATCCAGATTTGCATTCTCAGGTAGCCTGATAAGCTTCTTGAAGCTCCCTCTCCACCGTTCAACACAGTGATATTTCTCCTCCTGCACCTCCTCTTCTTTCCCGCGTTCTCCGCTTATTTGAAGAATTCGACCGTCTAACACTTCTATTTTCATCTCCTCTTTCTTTAACCCTGCAAGAACAACAATGATAAAAAGGGAAAATTTGTTCAAGCAAAAATCGTCAATCAAACAGTTAATAAATGAATACCAGGAAGGTCGGCCTTGAAGATATAAGCATCAGGAGTTTCCTTGCAATCCATGTTTATCTGGGCTCTTTTCAACTCATCCATATGGTTAACTAAGAGCTGCTTCGAAACTTTATGCTTCAATAAAGCTTCAGAATCAGATTTGAAGATATGAGCATCAGGAGTTTCCTTACAATCCATATTCGTCTCCGCTCTTTTCAACTCATCCATATACTGAACTTCGGCCCGCTTCAAAAGTTTCTGCTTGAAAAGAGCTAAACGATCAGATATGCTGGGAGAAGGTGGAAGGATAGACATTTGGTAACACACACCAAATCAATCAATCTATGATAGAAAAGGCTTCACGATCTCTCTTGTTAATTCAAAAATGCCAGATTGAGGTGTATATATATTGCTCAAATATGTTCCAGACGTTTCCAAATGGTAACCGTTTCACTTTACACGCGGCACTATGTTATTCGACTAGATAATAAAATACAACGAGGCATGTAACTTCTTATCGGACCAGATTAAACTTATTACCTAAAGGGAGGCAAGTATTGGAAATGTAGATGCCCTAAGAGATCCAAATTAAATATACTCTTATATATATGTAATATTTAATCTACTCATATATATATATTTAATATTTTCAACAGATATTAAATGTAATTAAACTTATAACTAGGAATAAACATAAATAAAAATAACAATCCTTGTTAAATGTATTCTAATCTTTATTGAATAAAAGAATATTTTTAGACTTATAAATTGAGATGAATAAATAAGGGTTTGAATATATTATGATCACATATTTGCTCAAATTTTATTATTTCCTTTCTAAATTAACCATAATCCTAAATAGTTAAATGAAAAATAGCTAGTAATTCAAATTTAAAATCATATAATGACCAATCTAATGAAGACAATTCCTTAAAATGTTTCTAGTTAGGGTTTGGAGTACGTTCCATAAGGATTGCATTTGTAGGGGCATGTGCGAGAAATTGGGTCAAAAATATTTGGTCACTTAAATATTCTAGATCTAGTTTTATATATATTTCTCAAACTTATGTCAAACATTTTTTAAGAGACCAAATATTGTGGTAATCATTTCAATTTACAAGTGGCACTATGTTATTCAAGTGGCCTATAAAATACAATAAGGAGTTTAACTAGAAGAAATACTACTATAATATTGTGGTTTATATGATAGGAATTAATGTAATAATTTTTATTATATAGAAGAAAATAATTAGACTTAAAAAATGATGTATCATAGTTAAGACATTCATAAGCATTTGCTTGTCACCACATTCAATAGTAGGTAGACAACCATATCAAGGGAAGTAGCCCTTGGAGGACACCACTTCATTTCCTCATCTAATTCATGGTTTATCAATTATTTTTTCGAAAGCATGATTTAACTTCAGAGGAAAGAAATAGATATGACTTTAAATGGTATCATTATAGGTTACATGATAATACATGTATTCATTGTCAAGGAAGAAACATAACAACTCCTGCAAGTAACATAATTGTGCATATATCATATATTTACCTGCTTGCTTACATTTGTGCCATCTCCTTTTTCTAATATGTATTCTTTAATCATTTTCCTATCTTTTTACCATCCTACAAATTTAAACTTCACCAAAGTCACATCCAAAAAAACATCTTATGTTTTTTAAATTAATATTTTAGTTTTAACAAATTATTTACTTGTTTATTGTATTAAAATATTGGAACTCATTCATTTTAAAATAACCTAAGACTTGGTAAATACATCTAAATATACATTTATAGAGGTAAATTTAGTCTAATATAATTTCATCCAAATATTTACATTCTCAAATGATCTCACTAAGATTTTTTTAAACATGTATTCATCTAGTAGCCCCCTATAAAATATAGTGTTCTTGGTAATAAAATCACATGACAAGTGATGTTGGAATGACATGTCATTGTCTACCATCAATATGGGGGGAGGCTAGAACTTATGACCTCTTTCCTACAATAATATGTATTAGCCAATCGAGCCAAGGCCCTCACACCCTAACTAAGGAATTCTTTAATCTCATGGTTGTACACATTATCTAAGATATTTTCAAATATAATTTATATTTATTTTCTCATAATTCTAGTCTAAATTATAATTTCTCTAAATTCATCCAACTAATTTGTATTAAAAATAATACTCAAATTTCTCTAAACTAATCATAATACACCTAAATAAATAAATTAACTAACCAAATTAACCCTTCAATATTTTTTAATTGTTAATAATAATTATATTAGTTTACAACACTTAAAATTTATTTTTATATGTATTTCACTAGTTTTTTTCATTGAATAGGATACACTTTATTTTTTATTTTTTATTATTTTTGAAAACTATTTTCCTTCCCTTTTGAAAACTTCATAAAGAACAATTTCCAAGTAGGATAATTTTTTTCTTATGTCTCATTGTTTTTTTTATTCTTTCACTTATGAAATTCATCTTTTATATGAACATAATAATCATAAGGAAAAAAAAATCCAAGATGTTACAAAAATATTCAATCCTCCTACACTCACTCTATTTCATCAGAGGTGATGACTTGCACAAGCATGACAGGGATCAACAAGGTTGTGCTTGCAATGGGGGAAGTTTGTCTCTAGGTTAGAATTTGATCTTATGGGATGAGGGCATTCTTCTTGTGTTATATGGTTGCAAGGGATTCGAAGCTGATGGGGATGCTTGTGATAAGGGAAATACAAATATGAGGGGTTCCATTGGAAAAAAACCCTTCAAGGTAGAGTTTTATAGAAACTTTAGCTTTGCACCCATCCTTTATTATGGAGGAAGGCCTTGACTAACCCAAAATTACAAAAAAACTACTTGTGACTCATGGCGATACTTCTCTCAATCCCCCTTTATTGTTCACCACATAATTTTTACCCTTGAGATCTATCTGGACAACTTCACCTATGAAAAATTAGAATTTTTATAGGATCATGCTCTAATATACATATTTAAAAAAGGTTTGGCCTAAAATTTGTGGTCTACACTCATAGATAGATGTGAATTGGAGGGATTATTTGGAGGATGAAATTAGCATCTACCCATGTGCAAAGGGGTTTTTCATCCAAGAATTTGAATCTATGAAAGCAAAAGAATCAATTCTCAATACTGCATTGTGGTTCTCCCAAGGTGATCTTTTATGTATGAAACCTTGGTGTCTCTAATTTGATCTTCAAATAGAGAAATTTTCTACACCATTCTTATGGGTTTTTTTAACCTTACCTCTCTCTATAATTTTGGGAAATAGATTTCTTGAGGGTGATTGGTAATGGTTTAGGGAAATATTACAATATTTCAAAAGAAACAATCAACTATAAAAATTAGACTTTTTCATGTGTGTGTGTAGAGATGGATTTCTCAAAAGCTCTTCTTGTAGAATTTTTTCTAAAATATTGAGATAAGCATTGTGGTGCCAGCCAATAGATTATGAAAATATAGCTTTCAAATACAATTTCTTTTTCTATAGATTATGCTACTGCATAATGTAGAAGAAGACACATTGGAGTGCAATCCAATGCATTATGTAGAAAACCCTTTTGGTGGGATTGGGTTGAATCCTGACACTACAACATTTCTTGTTATGAGAAGAATGCAAATGCTTTCACTTCCACTCCTTGGAGAATTTATCTAGCTCAGATCCCCCTCTATGGTTAAGGTGTATGGTCAAGTTCAAGTGACCATGTCTAATACAAATCCAAAACGTTATTGTATAGCCTCTTCTTCACCTCCCTTGGAAGAATCCAACTCTTCTTCCTCATTGGTCATTCTAGGAGATAGCAATATTTACAAGTCTTTGAAGGTGGGAATGTGCATGGATCTACCTCTCTCCCTCTAAATGGAACAAGAATTGACTAGCAAAAGTGGAGTAAAACTCCTTAAAAATAAAAGCATCCAATGTCCTTAAGGTCCTCCAAGCAAGTAGAACATATATAGATTTAATGTGTTGGCATGCCCACTTTAGGGTTTATGTAAGATCTTTCATGTTAGAAAATTAGGTTCAGTCACCACAAACATGTCCTATGATGTGTACCACCATTGGTGTCAAGGAGTTTTTTTTTCTTGTTGTGTGGAAATTGAATAATTTTTTGGTAGAGTTGACTAATAAAAAAAATCAAGTAGATTTATTTTTAATATATTTTTATGTTTATATTTTTCCCAAATTATAATTAATTGATCTCTTCAATAAAAAATAAAAATTCCTCTCTCCTCATGCAAAATTATAGTAAAACATGTGTAAATATTCACAACTAGAAATAGATTTTGATTAAAATTTTGTATGCATCACTTTTTATTTGGCTAAAAATTTCAATAGCTTTTGGCTTGAGGGTAAGGTTGTGTATTCTTGGGTACTATAAGAACGAGAACTCCATTTTCAATAGGAACTTTTTTCTTTTAATTCAAGGAGTAAACGCTTTTGACTGGAGCTATGAACCGGAATACAACCATTCACCAATACAACCCCAACAGGGTTTGAACCTTGGTGGAAAGAACAAAAATTCGACCTACAAACCATCACACCATGATAATATCAACTATTTTTGATAGAAACTTTCACCTCAACTAAGTTTTCATTATTTTGTAGCCTAGTATACCTAGAGAACCCACCTCTCAACCATTGAAGATGATTATATTTCTCATTATATTTATCATATTCTTTTCTACATTCACCACTTATTTGGATAGTTTGATTTCCTTCTACTTATATTTTTACCTCTTATTTCCTCAATATTGTGAGAAATTAATCACATTCGATTTCTATTTCTCTCAAATAAGAGTTAAAAATATCTTCAAGAAAAATTGTTAATCATTGTTGAAAATCAAACAATAAATAAATAGATGTTCCCTTAGGACAAAAGAAAAAAATATGCATTCCCTCCATAATATATAATCTCCTATAGTGATGGTGGATTCAAGAAAAAGGATTATGATGATTATCCAAGTATACCAAACAATGTTCCTAACCTAAGGAAGAAGTTCAAAACAATTGGTTTATGTAGGATTTCATCCCATTTTGGATATTAATATGAGGGAATAAATATAATAATAAATTATTTTATTTGAACTTTTCTCAAGTGTTACCATGTCAATATCAAAGTTTGATACAATAAAATTATGTAGAAGACTATTCAAGAAAAAACTAAGAATCTAAGACCATGTGGAAATAAATGAACAAGAATATCTAAATAGAAAGGTGATGGTACAAAAAGTATGATTTTTTGTCATCATGAACGATTTGAATATACTCAAGTGTTTTCTCCAATTTTGCAAGATAGGATCATAAAACAACCCTAACAAATATGTAAACTAATTTATTTTAAAACAAATTAGGTACATGCTACCAAATATCACTCAAAGTACTAATTGAAATAGGTAAAATATTCTTGTATGGTATTAGACTATAGTAGCCATCCCATGATGATATTTCTACACAAGATGTTTGAATATAAACATATAGATATGAACATCTTAATGTTGGCATTAAAGATCACAATATTAACTCAATGCTAAAGAAGATAAAAGATTTGATTCTAGAAATTAACACACATAGAAGCTAAAAAATTGATTGGTATACTTGTAGGAGGATAATAAGAATCAAGAAAATATTCAATATCATTACATAAAGTTAATCAAGTTTGATAGCAACTCATGATTTAATGATTTACTTTAAGAAAAGTCAAAGAAGTTGGTCAAAAAGTCAATTTTGGGTTAAACCTTAGGTCAATGTGGTTTCCAAGTTCACATAGAGGTGTTTGAATATATGACTTCCCTTCTTAAGGAAGTGTTTGATTTCTTCGAGACTTTTTCTAAAGTAATGCAAAATCCTCTAATTTCTTTAGTTGGTTCACCATGATCTAAATTATGTATCTAGTTAGATTGGCCATACTTAGTTAGAAAAAGATAAATTTGTATTTATTTTCTTATGTGGGTCACAACACTAGAAACTTAGATGACATACTTGAGGGTTCCTTAGTCTATGATCCTTGTGAAGGGTAGGAAAACTTCTAGTTGAATAGTGTACAAGGGACCATCTCCATAGTTATGTAATTACATGGAAAAAACATAAGGAATATAGTAATTCCTCTTGGATACAACTACTTTATTAGACACTAATATTGGTGACACAAAATTGATGCATGAATTAGGAGAGTATAGTAGAAACTAAAAATTTGGAAGAAGTTCAACATGATTTCATACATACATTTTCCTTTTGGTATGAGCAAAAACACATTTCTAACACACTATGAAAAATTAAGAAGATTATGTTCACCATAATTCTAGAATACACATACCCTCAACAATGAGAAGTACCACCGGGCCATGAAACCTGAGGAATGTGAAAAAAAATCGAATGGATGCATAACTATACAAAACTAATATACAATTAATAGTACACCATATAGAAGGAGGAAGATGAGCCAAACCGAAAACTTGAAATGAAGGTAAGAGGAGAGATGGAAGTACAACTAAACCAACAATATATAAAGCACAATAGTATAAAAAACTCCTAGAATTATGAGAATAAAACATATAGATCACAAAGGAAACCCAAAATTGTCTAAACTTGGAGAATATTGTGATGATTCACTCTAGTAGCATCAATTACTAAAGTATATATAGAATGTAAAGAACTATTTCCATGAAAATTAAAATACAAAAATGAAAGGTATAAAATGAGAAGATGTGGTAATAAATATCTAGTTAAAGGAAGGAACCAAACCTCATTGGAAAGGGCCTTACCACCTTAAACCCAAATTGAAGAAAATTTTTAAGGTATAAATAGATAAGATGCAAGCATCAAGCATTATTAAACTAGTAAAGACTTTCAATGGATGATATTAATGATGGTACATAATAATTAAATTGGAGAAATCTAGATATGCATAATTTTTTTGGAACTCAATAATGCATTTGTACACAACCCATTTCCTACCCCATTTACTAAAGAAATATTGGAATTCACAACTAGCAAAGAAATGTACTCATTTATTGAAAAATTATTTAGATACCATCAAGTCTAGATCTAGGAGGAGGATCAAGCTAGAACAATGTTTTCCCAAGAATGGATACCATTTATGTATACAATCATTCCCTTTGGCCTTTAAATGCACCAATAGACTTTAGTAGGATCATGGTCAATAAATTCAAAGAATTCATACATGTTTTCTTAGAATCTTACCTAAATGAATGTACCATAAATGGGTTAGTCAAGAATCAAATTTAGGCCCTTTTGAATACATTTGAGAGATTTAGGAGTATGGAAATTTTATTGAATCTCAAGAAATACATTTTTGTTGTACCTTTTGGCACACTGCTAACACACATTATCCATAAAAAATGATTAATGATTAATATGATTAATGTGGATCTAATCCTAACAATACCTCCACCAAAATCTTCCCCAAAGGTTAATACATTCTTAGGCTGCATCAAATACCACCATAAATTCATCAAAGGATATGATAATATAGCTATCCCCTAGAAGAACATAAAAACATGGCCAATAAGATGAACATATGGGAAAATAATGTCAAAAATATTTTGAAATCCTCAAATAGAGATAGCCAAAGCATCCATTCCCATTTTTCTATACTAGTTAGCACCCTTTCATTTTCATGTAAATGCATTCAAAATATCTATAGGTGCAATATTAGCCCAACCTATAGGAAACAAGGATCAACTAATAGAATTCACCAATAGGAAACTATCCAAGGAAGAAATAAACTATATCAACATTAAGAAAGAACCCCTAGAAATGGTATATTCACTCAAAAAAAATTAGCACTATCAATTATCTACCCTATTTATATTCTATAGTGATCATAAACCACAAATATTTCTCTTAAACAAACTAGTGGTACACACTTGTATATGTCGAAGGGTCTTATTGTTGTACAAGAGTTTAATTTTATTGTAATGGTAAAAATAGAGAAACATACTCAATGTCACAAATATTTATCTAGGATTGATACATGAGAGAAACCCAATGAAGTTAATGAGGAGGACCTACTTGACACATACCCTTTTTGGATAATAGTAGAATAAGATGAACTAAATGATGTTGTTCAATTACTTTCTACCAGAACATACCTTCTACACATGAACACCTAAGAAAAAAAATAATACTAAGAAAATCATTACCATTTACCCTAGTCAAAGGAGCCCTATATAAGAAAGGGAAAGATGACGTACTCCAGAGAGTCATCTTGTTAGTTGACAAATTTTTCCTTCAAAAATGAATGAAAGAAAATGACTTAGAATGCCCAACAAGAAGAACAAATAGTACTAACAGTTGAGTCACTTGCAATGATAGTTGCAAGTGCTCTCTTCTTATTTTACAAGGCATAGCTACCTTTGAATAATTTGCAATGAATAGAAAATATTGGGTGTGCTTTTAACTAAAAAGAAGGAAAGGTATACTAAAATCCATTCATAGCCATGAAATAGATGCAAATGTTTAGAACTAAAATGAAGAGGCTACAGATTAAATGACTCAAAGTTCACATACTCCACAACCCCAATCGGTAAATGAGAAAAGGTGAACAAGAGATCATTCTTAGAGATGATTTATCATCAAATTCATAGATTCAGAAAACAAATCATCAACACAATCTAGAACAACAAGATATCATATAGAATAATGACCACAAAGGTACAAAGATATTTGTAATCAAGAAAATATTATTAAACTCAGAGATTTAGTCATATTTCCTTATTTCCACAATACAAAATATGAGTTCAAAGACTCAATTGTTGTAGCGACCATGTGAAAATTGAAACTACCCTGCAGTTCCCTTGTTACCCATCAAAAGAGATATCCCCATTATTAACCTAAAGGCTTATATATATATGTACATCTAAAGCTATTACATTGCAAAAAGTAACGGTCTTGAAAATGACTAATGATATCCATTTTTAAAGAAAGACATTACTATTCCCTGTCACAGAAATATTCCATGCATGTCACTAAACCATCGATGGAGCCAAAAATCTATACAACTCCAATTGCATCTCCATAACCAAATTATGGAATTCAACACATTCCTCTTCTTCATCTAAAACTTGGATAGTCTTGCAGTACTTGACATAGCTGGTTTTCTCCTCCCAAGCCAGTGAACTCAACTGAGAGATAATGTTGAATTTTTCTTCTTTAGGCCAATTCACATCAAGTTGGAGCACATGAACCATTTCATCTTCCCATTCCATGGCATGACATAGAAGTACCATTTGGGAAGACTCTGAAATCAAAAACATTGCTACCTTTCTTTCCATGCAAACCTATTTAACTTTGGTGGGGAAAAAAATTATTTATACGCTAAGCAAAATATGTCAAACAGTTTTGCCAACTTCCTTATTAAAGAGCTACCTTTTATGGAGATCTTTAAAGACTACATTTAAATTTTCATTGTCATCCTGAGAATTTAGAGAAAACATTCCTTAAAGGCATTGTACACTTCATTAAATTCACTAACACTTCGTAAACAACACATTCGACAAAGGTCGCCCCATTCCTACAAACTAGAACCTTGTAACCATAATTCGATAGTTTCAAAGTTTCCAGAACTTCCGATATCACAATAACACAAAAAATATTTTCCAAAGGTTTACAAAGATCACCTGGTGGTTCCTAAAACTTAAAACTTAGTGACTTGGTTCAGGAATTTAATAAGACCACAATAGTTATGAATTTTGATGGGGCCACGATTTGCAGGAGTTATCACAAAAGGATACAAAATTTCTTGAAGTAAAATTTTAAGGGGTAACACATCTATGAGTATGAAAGAAAGTTGAATTTTAGGGAAGCACATGGGTGAATAGCTAGTGGACATAACTATGGGGATGCTACAACTTTAAGTATTCTATTATTTGGATTATGGTGGCCTAGTATATAAAAGGACAACAAAGAGTATGGTAGGAAATATAATATTTTACAAAGAACCAAGTGTCCTACAAAACATGATGATATGTATCTCCAACCAAACTTTGCCTAAATTCCCTTTGAAAAGTGGTCAATTTATTTCATTGGCCTTATTTACCCTTTGACAAAACTATCTATAAAAAGGTTCATTATTACTAGAGTTGACTATCAAACTAAATGGGTAGAAGTTTAACCAAGAAAAGAATACACTACCTACAAGCCTATATTTTTATGTTAATGGAGCAAGACAAAAATAGTACCATCAATATGCTAGGAAAATTTTACTTGAGGAAAATTCATGGTTTTGAAGAGGGGATGGTGTTAGGAAAAATATATAGACATGCACTAGTACAAAGGTTTATAATAACTAACTAGAAAGAATATTTTGGAATATAAAATGAAGAAGATATAATGTACTTTAGGGATACCATATAAGGGTCATTTCCCATATTATAAATGAGTATGTAAGATATATTCACTAGTAAGAAGTAGAAAGGATGAATAATTAGAAGATAGAAGATAACTTAGTATGAGACTTCTTGCTAACAAAGCCTAATCAGTGAAAAAGGCGATAATCAAAGACAATGTGAAAATAAATGAAGAAGAAGATTTAAATACAAATGTGATGGGAAAATAACTATTATTGGCTTCTCATCATAAGGGATATGAATATCCCCAAATTTCCCTTCAAGTATGCAATATGTTACTCATAAAACAACCCTAAGATACCTATCGAGTAGTCCTAAATTTGGAAGAATAATATGTACCCACTACAAAGAACAAATCAAAATAATCTTTGATAGAGATGAAATCTGAATTTATGTCAACCAAATATATAAACCATACCATGATGATACTTCCATAAAAATATGTTTGAATATAATCATCTAAAGATTAATATCTCAATATTGGCATGGAAGATTCATAAACCTAGGGAGAAGATCTTGAAGAGAAACAAGATGAAGCCTCTAAATCTAGATTAATAGTTATAAAAGGTAAAAAAATATTAATGGATGTGTTTTTATGAGGAGAAGAAGCATAAAGAGAAACTCCAATATCATTACAACTATCAAGATAAACCAAATAATCAAGCTACTCTTTGCATCATCATCATATGGTAGGTTATCACAATCACAAAGTGGCACAATAATATCCATAACGAGATATATAGGTAATGGAAAGTGATTCTTAACATTACACATCTTTCAAATTCTAGTCTAGACTATCCATGGATAAGTAATCTATGAATTAATATATGATATTTCACAAATATTCTCTTTCAATATTACAAAACCAATGATTCCAAGGGCATAATCATTTTTAGTCCACATACCATTTTTCACTTTTTTTAAACTGTTTTAGAGAAAAAATCATAAAGAGAAAGAGATGAGGCCACCTAAGATGTTTTAGGATGTCATCTCTCCAAGACTTATAAGTCCATTTTTTTTAGTTGATTAAGGAAGGGTTTACTTTAAAAAAATCTATTTGCAATAATGCAATATTCATCTACCAGTTAGATATCAAAACATATAAAATTAGAGTCCATGTATCATAAAAAATGGTACCATATTTTATAAATTATTTAAAGTATCAATTTGAAAAATGTTTCAAACTAATATAATTGACATTTAGGAAAATATATTTAAATACCAAAAAAATAAATACCAAATGTTTAGAGCTATCTTTCTAATGTCTATAAAAAAAAATAATGTCTCCATTGGAAAATGGTTATTCTTTCCTAATAAAAAATTACTTATACCATAAAATAGAAATCTACAACTATTTGATGGATCAAGGGAAATTGTGCCAAGAGAGATGGTTGATTTAAATTTTGGATGGGTTGTGTGGCTTACTTGGGATGGATAAAGTAATAGATAAAAGTGTGATGGTGGTCAACTAGATAACAATCGATAATTCCTCTTAAGTAGCCTTGTGAATAGTGGGTGGATGGATCCTAGCCTATCAAGGTTTATGCCCCTCAATTTGGTTACTACCACCCAATGGGTGGTATGAATAGGGGTTATGAAGCCAAATATAGAAATGACTAATACTTTTATGGATACCTAGCTATACAACACTCTATAAGTAGATGAAACTAGTTGTACATCCATTTTCCCCAAATGCTTAATTGTTGAAAGGGCCTTCTCAATATGGTGATTTCTAAAATATTAGTTCATCAACATACAATTTGTGCAATAGATATTAATTATCACTATCAACAATTCAGAGGCTTGAAATAAATAGATGGTAACTAAAAATCCATCCATAAAGACTTTCATACTCCTTGAACCTATTGAAGTTAATAACCTTGTGATGGAAAACACCTTTTCATTTCTTGATAGTGATTGTAGTAGTTAGAACTATTGATAAAAAAATATAAATTTAAAAACTATTTTCATAATGGCCTTTGGTTCATGTTTCTTGCAATCAAAATTTATGTCTATCATGTGTAGTTGGTGACTTTCACCAAGAAATTCATATTTTTCAAATATCTCAAATGGTAACCCACTTAAGAAAATGGAATTGAGTGCTTCCCAAAAAAAAAACATTATCATAATGAATTATCTTTCATTGAAATATTCTTACAATCCAACTAAGTTTATTAATGACAACACCATGCCTTCTCAAACCATGATGATAACCTATAGTCAATGGTGACCTTGAGAATTTAGGCAAATTTTGTTGATGGTCCCACCTAAGCGAAGTATAGTTACCAAAAGATGACTCACCTTTGGGTGTGGTGGTTATCATTTCCCATTTATATTCAATTTCTCTTGCCATGACACATCTTGGAGTTTCCTAATTGATGCCTAGTAGAACTACCACTTTTCCTTGGGTTTTTAGTTTCATGATATGCTTCCCTATAAAATTCCCCCCTTTCAATATCCAATGTATTATCATCTCTCTAAGACCCATGATATAAAAATATTTTCACATCTCTTTCTCATACCAAACAATGATCAATTTTCTTCCCTTCATGGTGGTAGGTAAGTTGAATGCAAAAGACAATTGAATAAGGTGTGAATTAGTTTTACATTAAAACTTCAAAACCATCATTGAATTTTAGATCCACATCAACTTAACTAGACCTTAGTCTATTAGGATGCTTTAGCATGAAATAAAATAACAAAAAATCAAACACATCAAAATCATACATAATAGAACACAAAATTTATGTGGAAAACCCAAGAAGATAAAAATCATAGTGACAGTTAGCTCTCAATATAAAGTATTAGAAACATAGATGATAAAAGACTCAGTAGAGAAGGGCCCACTACCTAAAATAATGAAGCATTCACTTCCAATGAATGAAAACTAGATTAAAAAAAGAAGAAAGATGAATGTTATAGTGATAAGTTCATCTAAATGAAATGGAAAAGTCCACAACAACATTACCAACATATTTAGAGCCTTGCTAAATATTGTAGACACCTTCAACTTACTACTTCTAGTAGTCTAACTCATTGAATATCACACTCCAGTTCTCAAATTCACACTTCACAACTCTACAATTCATATCACTCACATCATCATTCTTTCTCAATGTCATCCCTCATTAAAAAATTTGTATTTATACTTTCTTCAACATTGAAAACATTCTCCAAAGTTGGATATGCACCTAAACCATGTAAATTCAAATTAGGTTAGCACTAAAGCATTCTTGTGGTGGAAAAGAATAAAGGTAGACCAAAACACACCTTAACATTGACCTAAGTCCACTCATACATTCCACACCACACTTCCACAAACACCAAAGCAAATCTACAATTAGTGTAAACATCCAAGGTCAACCAAATCAATGTAAACACCATTAAAAACTTAGGCACATGCTTCCTTTTTTCCAAAGAAAACTCACGAATGGCATACATCACTTGAACACGATCTAGAAAATTTCATAAACACCCTAACATACAATAAATCCTTTCACAACAACTTTCACTTGAAGAATGTACACACCCAATACACTCAAACAGTATTTCATACTTTGTAACTCAAGAAACCACCTTACAAAGCACCAAACCACAAACAACTTCAACTAAAGATAGATATGAGAAATATTGACATACATCCAAATCCGCAAAGAAAAAAAATAAAACTATTATGAAATGTGAAGCAAAACCATTTCTTCCATACACCACTACAATACATAGTTCACACACTTGTGAATACAAATTTCTTTACAAAACAATCCAAATAAAAAAAAAATAGATATAACACCTCTGAACTCTTCTAATCATCATGACAAAATTTTATAAGTATATCTTCAACATAAAAGAAATGTGGAGAAAAACCAGAACACCACTCAACCACATTGTTTCTTCTTTTATTGAAATTTTCCCAAAATCACTTGGAAACCAAGCACCAGACACACATTCTTATCAATTTCACCACTTCCTCATTAGCACTAAACTAGCTGCAATACATAAACTCAACTATACATCCATAAGTAGACACTTATTAAAGAAACACTATAGGTTGCTACTAATAACACTTACTCATGACAATGGAATGCATCTATCAAAGTATCACCATAAACAATCTTCGCATAGACATATTGAGATCAATTAAAACACATAAGCTTGTTGAAATCAATAAAAACACCAACTCAGTACCAACTGCTCATACTTGCAATAATATCCCATTTTATAATTGATGGCAACACATGATGTGAAAAAAATTACAAAATAGAACTCATTATGAACACACTTCTCGATACCATTTCTTTTCCTTTCATTATTCCCCCCCTTACACACTAAATTCTCTCCCTTAACTAGCCTTTTTTACATAATTTAATTCGCCCTTTGACATCAATGGCAAAGGGAAAAATATTTGTATCTCTCCCCCATTGATACCAGACATACTTGTACCTTCTCACAACTACTCTACAACTTTGTTTTCCCTTTACTTATTGTATATTAGAGAATTTGCACCCTACACAAAATTCCCTTTTTCCTCTTATACACTCTAGAAAACCAAATGTAGAGGCTTAAATTTACTTAATCCCACTATTGGTGGTCCACGTGGAGCCTATTTTGTGTGTCGGCGGAGGCATTTCTATTGGGGACACCCACACAATGTGTAGACGTTTGTGTGGCACACTTATGTCTTTGGCAGATTCTTGTGGCTAAGCCAACAAATGTGTTACTCTTCCCATTGGTAGTGAAGTTGTAATGCCTCCTTCAACCAATTGACCAAAATATGGTTGTTTTCTTCCTCATTCCTTCATATTCACTCTTCCAATTTGCATTCCAACTCTACACAACATTCAATCCAACTCTTCATCGCTTCAAGCTCTCATTCTTGCACTCTCACAAGCTCATTTTCACTCATTTCCAAGCATTCCAAGCATTCCATTGCAGTAATATCACACTCCATCAACTTGATAGAGCATGTTTGGAACCATGCCATTTGTAGAAAAGGTTTGTGTTCCTCTCATTTCTCCACCAAGCAACCTTGAGTGCTCTTGGTGGAGGTGGTAAGCTTCCCTCTCCTCTCCTCTATCATTTGGTGACTAGAATATTACTATTTTGTAGTGCTTTTTCTTTCTTTATGTATTTCTCCTTTATCTTGTTCTTCTAGCTATCTGTGGTGGTGGAAACACCTAAATAGGGATCTAACTGAGGAAAGCCCCTATACATCCACCCAACATCTAGGTGTGGGAGCTCTCACAGAATCAACTAGCGAAGGAGTTCATTGGTGAGATTCTCCTCATCTTTATCACTCTTCCTTATTTACTTTATAATATAATAGAGATTATTTAATTTACTTAGTTCTGCCATTTTGGCCCTTTAGTTAGCTTGTTGGATCATTAGCTTGTTTTTAGTGACTTAACCTCATCTTTTTCACTATCTAGTCGTATGAATGACAATGCACCTTGAGATTCTAGCACACTGTGCATTGTTGTCCAAAGTCCATGCTTATATCCTTAGACAAAGAGCTTTATGAGATGAAGTGTTAAACCTAGAAACTAGCTCGCCTAGCCTCTTTCTGCATTTTGGGCCTATTGAGTAGTTGAGAGGCCCTACAATCCTCATTACCCTCGCCTTACATACCCTAAACAATACACTTTCTTGAGGTAAGTTAGGGAAGCCTCTCACATATTGACCCTCCGTGACCTAGGGTCTTGCACGTGGTGGTCCCCTCTCTTACACTTATCTATGTACTCCCCCTTAGGATCACACAACAAAATTCATCAACTAGAAATCAATGACAACACATAATCCCCCTATCTACAACAATCAATTATGCCACTACCTACTCCCCTTGAGATATAGCCACCAACATCAGTCTAGAATAAATAATGAATCTTGAGATCCACTAGACTAATGCAATAACCCCTAACTTATCGTAGAAATACTAAAAAGTGTTCTTATGAAGAGCCTTAGTAAATATGTCAAGAACGTGATCCTTTGTAGGCACATATTTAAGTTTTACTTTATTCTTTGCAACCTTCTCTCTCAAAATTTGATAATGGATTGAGATATGCTTTTTCCTTGAGTCCATTATCGAATTATTTGAAATATTGATAACACTTATATTATCATATAATATAAAAATTGTTTCATCATATACCACTTTTATATCATTCAAGGTTTGCATCATCCACAACACCTATATTGTTTGTATGTATTTATTTTTTTTAAATGGTGGTTTTGTATTGTTTCATTCTATAAAATTTGGGGCATGAAATGAATCCCTAGCTAATGTAAGTGCTACTTTTCATGCAGAAGTGTACCCATATGCAAGTTCATTTTTTTCATGCATAAGCTCATCCTTGCACATGAGAAAACTTATCTAGTGTAGGTGCAACCTTCACCCTATGCAAGCATTGATCTAGTGCAAGCACATACTTCACACTAATAGGTGTGAATTGATGAAGTGTAAGGAGTACTCTAGTGCAAGCGCAACAAATTTTAACATAGGCATCCATCCCCCAACCACAAGAGTAGCTTTGTGTACAAGTATAGACTTGAAAATCATGGATTCGCAATTCCTAGGCTTTGAAACACTCCACAAACATTGATCCTTTGTAGGTGTAGTTCTATGTAGTGCAAGTGTGACAATCACATACAAATGTCTTATTATATAAAAAAACTCCACCATTTTGACTAACTTTCTAGCCTAATTTGTCATATTTATTGATCCCTAAATCTACATGAAACCCAAGGAATATGATATATCATGTCTCCTACATCCTTGGGTCACTCATATTGCCTCATGCACTCCAATAGATGTAAATGTTGAGGAATCACTTCAATTTCTCCTTTTCTCCCTCTAATCTTCTCCTCTTCAAATGCAAGGGTGAAAATGACTTTTTGGATGCACCTCAAGCTTATTTACAAGCTTAAAACCCTAATTTCCTTTGCGACATGTGGAAAATGTCATCACCTAGCCTAATTTCACCTATTTTTGACCTTGTTCTCTTGTTTCTTCTTCCTCTTTCTCATATTTTCTCTTGAAACCCTTTTCTACATTATGTGAGCCTACCTTTTTCAAGAAACTGCTCAATTTTTTTTCCAAATTTTTGTAGATAGTCTCTTGAGGAGGCCTCACCTCCTAAAACACCTATTCTACTAGGGAAAAATAAATTAACCTCTTTGATGCAACATCACTTCTAATGTCATATAAAAGAGGGGAAAAAGGTAGACACCACAAATTTGACAATTACATGTTTACATTACAATTAATTAAATATTAAAATATAATTAATTATGCTATTATATCTTATAATTAATTAAATATTATATTATTTAATTAATTATCCATTTTTATCCCATAATTAATTAAATATTATACCACTTACTTAATTATTTCACTCCACCTTGCACTTAATTAAATGCTACATTTAGTTAATTATCCCATAGTCTTTCTCAAACTAATTAAATATTGTACTATTTAATTAATTTAAACCTTATGTACATTTTTATCAATTTTCTAATATATATTAAGTTAATTAATCTTAATTAATCTTTTATTAATTAACTTAGACCACATCCTAATCATCATTAATATTTTTGATAGTTTTTTAATTCCACCTAGTCTTAATTAAATTAACTTAATCCATAACCTAACCATCATTAACATTTCTCAACTTTTTAATTCTTCTCATCCTCCCAAACTTGGAGACATGTGATAAGTGTTGCATGCAGAAGTCACTATAAACTTCCAAATCATCCTTTCACCTCTCTTCCCATTGGATGCTCACACATATGTGAGATCCTCTCCCACATAAGATCCACCCTACACTTCCCATTTGTCACCATTTGTCATATCCCTCAAGCCTATTCATCTTACACCTTTCCTTATTTTTTTCCACTTGTCACATTATTGTTCTTCTCAAGTTGTGTGAGAATATCCTTTCATCCACATGCCCTTTTCTTTTCCTTCCCATTATGTTCTCACAAATGTGCGAGAACACATAGCCCTCTTCGATATGGCACATTTCATGGTCACATGCTTCTAGCTTGTGACACTTGTCACAATGCTAACCCTTTCCATCTAATTCAGTCCTAGCCCTCCATTTCATGAGAATATATTGACCCTCCATCCTTCCAACAAAAAATCTAGAAATTAAAGCCTTTCCTTCACATTTCATTAGTCACAATTGACAAAACAATAGTATGCTAGAATTACTTAAGATCAATCCACAATCCATCCATTAAGAGCACATATTGAAGTTATTGGTGCAAACATGTTTTTGATAAAGGGTAAAATGGGTTTTATAGTGACCCGAAACTACAAATTTTATAGAAAAAAGACAGGACACAAAAGTCTAGCAGAAAACACCAGCTGCAAAAAATAAAAGGAAAGAGCAAATAGCAGACCACTGCAACAAACCGGAAAGGTCAAACCAAAAAGATCAGCAAAGCAACCAACAGAAAACCCACCGCAACTAGCTCAGAGTCTTAAGGACAGACTCTGTCTCCACCTCAAAATTATGCATGTCATTGACCCCCTTTTTAAAAATTTGAACCATCTTCGTAGTAGGGTTGGCCTTTCGCTTCAAATTGGCTCTGGTTCTTTTGGAAATTCCAACATTCATATCCTAACTTTTGTCATCGGTTTCCTCCAGATCCACCATCAGAGACCCCTGTTAGGTTTTTTCAAGCTTCTCAGTTATTGCATTAATGATAATGGCATTGTGTTTGGCCATTCGATTGTTCTTCTCTACAATAATTTTGATGGTGTTCCCCATATTATCCATCTTAGAGTCAATACTTCTATTTTTGAGAGAGTCCTTACTGAGACTATAACCACCACTATCTACATCTTTCTTATCAGTCGCTAAAACCTTGGCACCCAAATCATCTAGCTTGCTTTGAAGGGCCCAATTTTTTCTCTTTAACTCATTTATTTCATTGAATGTCCATTCCAACAATTTAAAATTGGAATCAACATTAGTTTTGGCTAAATTCAAAATATCCAAAGAGGGATCCCTTACAAAATCAAGATGAGTTTTCTCAAAATTAGGGGTAATAGGGGAATCATCTTTAGCGGGTCTAACCAGCAAAGGGTTGGCCCAAGACTCAGTTTTATTGGCACCAAACTCCTCAGAGTCAGAGGAGTCTTCAGAATATGAGACAAGGTTTTTAGCCTAGGGGTTCTTATCAGTAAGTCTCTTCTTAACGGAGGGGCTTCCCAACTCAAACTCAGCACGAGCTTTGTCAGAAAAAGGGATAGGGTTTTTATTCCCTAAAGGGACAGCATGCGGACTAAGGACAGTTGGTACAAACATGTTAAAAATCCATGGAGAAAAAAAATGAAGGGTATAATCATTGTTTTGAATTATTTTGATTTTGTTTTTATTGATTTTACCTTCTTGGTCCATTTTCCCACCTCTTCATGGGTTGTTAATAAGTTTAATGAGTTTATAAATCCATATAACACAATCATTTTTGTGTTGTTAGGAATGAAAATTTTATAGTTTGAGCCTTTGTCTCTCTCTTCTAACCATTTCAATATGGTATAAAAGTAGATTTTGAAAGAGGTATCTCTAATTTTCACCCAACTCATACTCTTTTTTTCAAGTTGATTAATGAAACTCACTAGTGGATACCACCAAACTTTGTGACCTCATTACCATTTTTTAGTATACATCCATTTTTTGTAAATTCAAGAATTGCAAATAAAGCACTACTTAATACCATAGACCTCATGCAAAATATAGAGTTTTTAGTTTCCACCCTTCATGCATATTTGTCAATGGTACTAGTGGATATCATAGACCTTGTAGTGAACCTATTGAAATCATATATTCATGTGCATCACATTTATCTTACAGTGTGTACATTTTTTTGCAATTTTACCTCCATTATGCTCATTGTGTTCATATTCAAAGTTGCAAAAGATCTAAGATCTTACAAAAAAAAGGTGTAGGAGATTAAGGTGGTTCAAAAGATTTTTTTATCTTTTAGTTATGAGGTTTTATTGTTTCAAGGTTGGTATGGATTTATTATGCTTATCTTTGATCAATATTGACTTTGTGCAAAGAAGGAATCATGTTCTCATTAGGCACCATTAGAATTGCTAATACATTATTTTGATTTTTAATGAAATTTTAACAGTCTCACAAAAATGGTAATATATTTCTCATTTCTTAACTGATTTCTAACATATTCAAAATACTTTGGAAATTTGTTGAATAGGAGCATGAAACCCAATTTTTTTTTAGAATACTACCAATATTGTATTTGATTTTTGATGTGGAAGACATGGGTATTTAAATAGTTATTGGAAATTTAATTTATGTTTTTTTTTTTATTAAGGATTTGGAGGCATAAGGGTGTAAAATACTTTGTATTTGTATATTATAATTGCATGCATTATTGGTAGAAATTGACATCCAAAGAAAATTTGTGTTGAGCGTGGGAGAGTTTGAGGCATGACAATTGTTGATAATGTAACATATAAATCATGTTCCTATGTCAAAACTAAAGGGAGTATTAGGAATTAATGTGCATTACATGTAATAATTTAGTAAATAATAAATTAGTATGTTACAACTAATTTATTATATGTTGAAACATAGGGAAAGTGGTTCCCTAAAGTTTTAAGTGTATAAAACCTATGATTTAAATCTAGTTTCCTCATTTCAATATGAAAGAGATGAAAAGGTGTAAATATTGACATTCAACCTTAGTGGTGATCTAGTTAGACATGGTTATCTTTCCTTAGGATAGTAGGAAAGATCTAGAAACAAACTAAGATGATTTGAAGTCCTTGAACTAAATGTATACTAAGACCTAATGCTAGGGGGATTGTTACAAAACTCTACAAGTAGGTCTAACAGGGTCTAATGCCATGTATCTATCACCAAAAGCTAATTTAGAGGTCTACATAGGGATTAGCCCACCTATGGGTGAATGGGTCTTAGTTAAGGGCTCCCAAAAATATTTTGATAGTCCAAAACTCACCTTAAGTGTGTGGAAGAAAAAACTAACCTTAAGGGGTGAAAATAAATAGCGTCAGAGTATGCCAAATTCTAAATGCCATGTTGTGAGAAATTACATTAAAGTGGAAAAATGGTAAATGTCAATTCATAAAATGGGTAGTGAGAACTTATTTGGAAACCCCTGTGCCAATGAAATGTTTCTAAGTAAACTTATCTTCTAAACAGGGGTTTCTCCCAAATGCAATCCCAAAGATAACACATAAGGGATAAATCAATTCAAGGTAAATGTATTTCTTTGATACAATGATATAATAAAGCTTGAAAGTGTCAAAGCATTCCCTAAATACTTGTGGAAAAATTAACACAATGGATGAATGACACATAGAGAGAGAGAGAGAAAGCTAATAATATTTTAGGTTAGCATGGAAGAGACCTAAATATCTCAATGCTTTGTGTCATCCCCAATAGGAAAAAAAATCAAAAGAAAATACAAGGTTTATGACATAGAAGAATGAAGATACAAATGACATGTTCACTTCCTTTGTATCCTTGCAGTAACATAGTAACAAGGGTCATCCAGAGAAAACTCACAAGCATAAACACAAGCCAAGTAGCACAATATGGGTGATTGCATTACATACATGCAACCACAAAGAACATTGAAAGGAAAAAATAAGTATGTCACATGTGAGTCAACCTAAAGGAAGTCACTCACATCCCAACCTTCCTCATTATATATGTGGAAAGAAGGTAACTAGCCCAAGGGACTAAAAAAAAGTTCATACTAGGAGAAGGCTACCTAACCTATTTGCCCCTAAGTGTAGGACAAGGATGAGGCAAGATGAATGATGATATAGTGATCCTAGCAATATAAAAAATTATTTGTAATAGATGTAATAGTGCGTATGCAAAGATTCTACAACTATCACATGACAAGGATCAAAGTGCGTGCATACTAAGTTATTATACTATCAAGTAGATCTTTGATGATATAATATTGTTTGAATACCTTCTTTAAAGCATGACACTCATCAATAAGATGGCCAAGTGTTATGTGATATGCATAGTAAGACATATTTTTACTTTTTAAACTTTTATTTTCTTTGATAGGTGGTAATGTTATAAGTCCTTAGTTGAGAAGTGATTGTAGGGCCCTTTTAGTCTTAGTTATAGTATGAAGAAAGGGTAGCTTCTTAAGTTTATAAGGCTTGGGTTTATTACTTGATTGTGTAATTCTATGGTCTGAAGGAGGAGGGGGAGGATCTTGATATCGTAATCCTTTAGCATATTTTGATGTTATGTGTTCTATAAATTGATGGATATTATGCTCGCTCACTATCTCACATCCCTTCTTGGTTAAAATTATAAATCCTTGGCCATTTCTCTAGGTTGATGGGCGCATTGGTAACTTTGTTTGCATAGGATAGAAGATTATCAATTTTATCAAAGTGATTGGATTCCCACATGGTTTTTGGTTGACCTTTTTTTAAAATTTAGTTTTATGATGGAAAAGGTTGAACATATCAAGTGGTGCAATAATGGGAGGTGTGAGTTGTTAACATGGGTTATTAGGCCATTTCATCGAGGGGTAAAAGGATGCATTATTATCAAGGTTATGTAAGGAATTTTGTTTGAATTCTTGCATTCTATCTTCATCTTGTCCTAATATGTCAATCTCATGAGGACATTCATTAGGTGGTGAAGGATCCTGAATAGGCTCAATTGTATTAGGATCATCAACAAACACACAACTTGAAACTTCAACCAATGATTTTAGAGACATTCACATTTTACCAAAACACATAGCCATGATGAAATTTTGATTTATATGTAAAATTCGAGTATGAATGGATTTTTAATGCACTTTTCAAATCTAAAATATGATAATTGACTTATTTTAAGATACAAAAAATTGAAGATGATTACCTTTGAATTTATTTTTTTTATATTAAATAATGCAGTTCCTTTCACCAATTGAATTAAATGTATTTACGAGGAAATAAAATAGATATAGAGAAAGAAATATGTGCAAAATTTTACAAAATCAGCTCTGTGCAAGGATAGGTCTTCCCATGGGAAAAATTTTCTTTACACAAGATTTTGAGAAATTAAAAATTGATTTTTTGACTTAATATTTAAGCTCACTATTTTTAACTACAATCAGATGTTTCAGTGATGATTTTTCCAAAATTTTCAAATTAGACGAAAATGCAAAATTATGACAATGTATTAACAAAAGTGTCAAATTTTTAATGTATTTTTTGATGATATTCTAATCTAAATGAATGAAACACACCTTAATACAAGTTTTTGATAAAGGAAAAAGAAGATTTTATAGGGACATGAAATCATAGAGTTTACAAGCTTGAAAAAGATATGCCATCAAAGTATACAAAAAATGGAAAGTTGCAACGAAAAATGCAAAAAAGGAAAGCAACAACTAGCCAATGAATGGAAAAAAGAGAGAAAAAATCCAGTACCAAACACCACCAAAGCTAAGCTAAGGACTTTAAAGTTTCAGCAACCTCAGCTTCAAGTTTGTACATCTCTTGGGTCACCTTTTCCAGATCCTAGATGTCCTAAGGCAAAGACTCTTCTTTTCTCTTTAGGATGTCTCTAGTCCTCTTCGAGGGGCAATCCTCTTTTTTACTTTTATCCTTTTCAACTTCCAAATCCATAAAAAATGACCCTTGATGGATTTTTTCCATCTTCTCCACCACCGTTCCCAAGATAGTAGCATTTCGTTTCACAACTTTGTGGCTATGCTCTATTATGGTTTTCATAGTTTCCCCAATTTTACCAATTTCCCCTTCCAAATGCTTAACCTTATTCTCATTATCCTTCTTCATCTTTTTTGTGATCTCAATAGTTCTCTAAAGGAATTCAACCATTGACCTCTTCTCTTCCTCAGTCCACAAAACCCTTGCAGTGTTTTAGGTAACCCCTTTAGCTTCCATCTCATCCAGCTTGCTTGTGACAACCCTATTTTTCAAGTTGAGGTCATTTATCTCATTAAAACCCCATTTTATAATCCTGAAGTAGTCAACAGCCCCATTTTTGGAAATTGCTAGAATATCATCAAGATATTCCTAGTCTAGCTTGAAGTACTAGTCTTTAGGTTTGAGATTTCTAGAGAATTTAGGTCTATTCTCTCTATCAATGGTAGGGTAAGAGGTATAAGATTCCTTAGAGGCTTTAGGGGCATCCAATTTATCCTTTGAAGAATCCTCAGAATGAGAAAACAAGTTTTTTATGGAGGGACCCTTCTTCTTGATTTTTGCTACCTAAGAAGTTCCAATGGGGGTTTTCACAGAGGAATTTTTCTTCTTCAAGGGTTTTCTCTGAGGGGTTTTCTTCTTAATCTTTTTGGGGGAGGGTGAATCTTCATCTTCCCACTCAGATTCCTCATCATCTTTCTCCTTTGATGAACTTATCTCATTATCATATCCCTCTGAGGCCGAAGTCATTAAGGAGTTAGACAAGGCAGGAATATTTTTATAATGTTCATGAATAAGTTGGATAAGACCAGTGTGCAAGACCTGATTCTTCCTAGGGAATTTTCTATTTTCTTCAATACTATTATTCAAGGAGAAAAATGGATAGTGAGGAAAAGAGATCCTTACCTTGTGTTGAAAATGATTGAGGGAAAAATGGTAGTCATAGACTCTAGTAAATCTTTCATCTAGAGTAATGTATTCCATAAGAATTCTGAGCACCTCTAGCCAAACCTTCCTGACCATCATAACATCAAAATAACTACTAGAAATTTAGACCAGCTCCTTCCTTTCCTCATTAGTTTTGGGAAATTTGATAATAGCTTCATCTGAGAACTTTCTATCTTGAAAGAAGTTCACCCCTTAAGTTGGAAGTCTAGTGATTTCCCCAATAAGGTTCTCATCAACCTTAACCTTCCTTCCTAAGAGAATAATTTCTCCTTTTTCCTAGAGTTTAGCAAAATACTCAGTAATTTTTGGTTCAAGACCATGGAGCCTTTTAATGAATGGCTCCAGCCCGCCCCTCTTAATGTGCCTCCAAACCTTCAAATTGTTCTTTTGTTTCTCATAGTTTAACGACTCAACCCTCTTTCTGCTTCCCCCCATTTTTGTAGTAACCTTGCCCCTGCTACATATAGAGTAAATGACCAAACCAAAGAGGTAGTAGCAAAATGAAAACACCCACAAAATGTGCCAGTTGTGACAAGAAGTAGAAGTAATTATAGCACCACCATTGTATCGAATGATGCCGCAATACCTACATTTATTCTCCTTAATCATCATTAAATGTGTTTTCTCTCCCATGAGTGATATCATAATTGATTAAGGCTCTTATGTCAACTCCCAATTCAATAAAATCATGCAATTTCAACTTCCCATTTTGTTTGACCCCTTCATTAGCAGAATAGTCGACAACCCTATTTGCTTCCCTAAAGACATGGGATATTCTAACCTTATCAAAGTTGGATAAAATAGAAATAGCTTCTTCTATCCAACATTTTATGGTCCATGAGGGGGGGAACTTACCAAGGAGACACTCAATAATATTTTTGGTGTCACCCTCAATCCATATATTTTTAAAGTTCATTTTATTTGCAAGGTCAATAACCTGGAAAGCACCAATGGCTTCAACTAAATAATTAGACTGTGTACCCAAGGGAATAGCCACCGCCAAAACAAACTTTCCATTATAATCCCTTATCACTCCCCCCCTCCCTACCAGCCCCATATTTCCCTTAGTCGCACCATCAAAATTAGCTTTTATCCAACCCCTAGGGGGTGACTCAAATAAACATCTTCACGGTTCTTTTTTGCAAGTCTTGGAGCCTTTGAAATATCTTTTTTGATATTCCAATCTTTCTCCATCTTGAGGTCATAGTTAGAACAAATCACAGCCTCCATCTTATTCTTGTGACATGGGATATTGTTAATGTTTTCCATGATAATTTTTTATGTTTTCTCGAGCATAATATTTTTCGGAGCTTCCTTGTCCCTAAACATTTAATTATTTCACTCCTTCCACACTCCCCATGAAATATAAGGGAAAGTAAAAGACCATAATTTGTGGATAGTAGGATTTAAAAAAGGATCATTCTACTGAATAAAATGATCTTCAATATAGCCAAGAAAGACCCATGAAAAGTACCAGAGAGAGAAATCTTCCCCAAATAGAATTCACATATGGACAGTGGAGGAATAGATGGTTCAAAGTTTTTGCTTCTTCCTTACACAAGTAGCATTGATTTAGGATCTAGAAGCCACACTTATAGAGATTATCCATAATGAACATTTTATTCTAGAGAAGAATCCAAAAGAATATGTTAACCTTAGAATTCATGTGTTTAAACTAATCTTTAGCCCAAAAGGGAGGAGGGGTAGGAGAAAGAGACAACCGAGCAAACCAGGTAGCTACCCAAAGGGTTAGCCATCCAAACTAAAAGATCATCCTACTGACTCAATCCCATTCTGATAGTGATAAGAGAGGATTGGATCGACACAAGGTCCAAACTGATCTAGCACAAATTCACCCATCCCCCATTTCTCTAGTAGTCCACAACATGAATCCCAAAAATTTCCTTGCAGGTATCAACCCATCCATTGAAGCTTTCATATATGAAATTAAGGGCTTCTTCATTGACCATTTATTTTCCCAAAACTTAGCTTGTCTCTCATTTATTATGCTCCATCCAACTCCCAAATCAATAATTTTTCTTCTTCTAATCATATCATTCCAGAGAACCGAACCATGGGGAAAATTTGGAGACTCAATTAAAGTCTTGAGAGATCCAATATTTTCCATATATTTTCTTTTTAAAATATTAGTCCATTCCCCATTAGATGAGAAAGCTCTCCAGATTTTCTTAGCAAGAAGAGCCCTATTCATCATTCTAATATTTCTAAGACCCAAACCTCCCAATTTTTTTGGTCTACAAACATAATCCTAGCTAACAAGAGGCATTATTTTTCTTTCTTCTACACCCAACCAAAGGAAGCATTTTTGGATTTTCTCAATTGCATCCATATATTTGGAAGGGATTTTAAAGAGACTTGAGGCATAGATTGGGAGGTTTTGAAGAGTAGCTTTGAGAAGCTAATTTTTTCCAACTTGGCTAAGGAGAGCTCATTTCCATCCAACAAGATTTTTACTGAACCTATCTACTAAAGAGTTCTGAAAGGACTTGGGAGGCTTAAGACCCAAGGGAAAGACAAGGTAGATAGATGGAAGAGATTCCACTCTACATCAAATAATTCTGGCAATTTTGTTCTACCTAGGCTCTAGAGTGTTGAAGAAGAATAAAGATCTATTCTTTTTGTTAATCATTTGGCTAGAAGCCCTCTCATAATCATCCAGGACTTTTTTCAAATTCCTCACTTCTACCACTATCACTATTCCCATCAAAATGGTATCATCTACAAACTGTTGATGGGAGAAGACCAAATTACTAGAAGAAGGCCTCAATCCCACTAAGGATACCTGGTCTACAATTATTTTCAAGTTCCTCCCAAGGAATTCCACCATAATAGTAAATAAAATTGGGGAAATGGGGTCCCCCTATCTTAAACCCCTAGAATTCTTAAAGAAATGTGAAGGAGACCCATTCACTAAGATAGCTATGGAGGCTGAAGAAATGAGTTGACCAACCAGCTGTAGGACTTTATTTCTAAAGCCAAACACCCTCATGATTTTGAGTAAGAACTCCTAGTCAACACGATCATAGGCTTTCAAGATTTCCAATTTGAGAAGAAAACCCTCATTCTTAAATTTAGTAAGAGAATGAACATTTTCATGGACTGCAATGATTGAGTCAAGGATCTTTCTTCTAGGAATGAAGCCATTTTGTTGAGGAGAAATCAGGGAAGGCCTAATAGTCAAAATCCTAGTGGTTAGAAGCTTTGATACTATTTTATAGAAGGAATTGTAGAGGCTTGTAGGCTTGAATGCTTGAAAGTCCACAGGTCATGGGTGCTTAGGGATGAGGACCAAGAAAGTAGCAATAAGTTCCTTTAGGAGCCTTCTTGATCCAAAGAACTCTTTAACAACATTAACCATATCCTCTTTAGCAATCTCCTAGAAGAAGAACATAGGAAACCCATCAGGTCCTAGAGCCGTGTTGCCTTCAAAAGAGAAGACAACTCTCTTAATTTCTTCCTTGGATCAAATAGTAGTAAGAATCTTGTTATCTTCTTCCTTAACAAGTCTAGGGATGGCCTCTGAAAGATAATCTTTTATTCCATGATTTACCCCATCACTTGCCGTTACAAGATTCTTGAAAAAAAGGACAACTTGTCTCCTTATGGCATCATCCTTCTCAAAACGGCTACCATTGTACTCAATGTGAGTAATTATATTTGCAACCCTATGTTTCATCACCAACATGTGAAAATATCTAGTATTTTTATCTTCAACTAAGAGCCATAGAGCCCTAGATCTCTATCTCTAAAATTCTTCTTCTTTGGCTATTATATCATGCATCTTCACAAGCAGCTTGTTTTATTTCATCCTGTTATCAGCAATCTATCCCTCCAGATGGATTTTGTCTTATTATGCTTAAGTTCTAGCTGTGATTCAGACTTGATGCCAAAGATATTATCAAAGGTTTCTTTATCCCATCTTCTAATCTTATTTTTGACTTCCCTCAATTTCTTGGCAACCCTAAACATAGTTGTCCCAAGAATAGAGATATTCCACCACTTCCTCACCTTAATGGAAGTTATTGTGAATAATGTATGCAATATTTTTGGATTTTTATGGGTTTGAATTATGCAAAAATGCAATATACAACCCCAAATAAAATTCAAACAAGGTGATGTAATTTCGTGATCTAGGTCTTTGAATGACTACCAAATCAAAAATTATGATGTAGAATGTCAAGTTAACAAAAATGAAACATACAGAAATGGGTTCCCTAAATTTTTAAGGGTATAAAGCCCAGGATTTATATCCACTTTAATTATTTCATTAGTAGAGAGATCATAAGGTGTAATGATAGACTTTCAACCTTAATGGTGAGCTAATAAGACCTAGATCTCTTTCCTTAGGATAGTTGGAAAGATATGGAAACAAACTAAAATAATTTGGAGTGCTTGAACTAAATGGAAAACAATACCTAATGCTTAAAATTCAGATTTAAAAAAGTACAGAGACTGATAATTTTTTTTGGGGTATATCAAAGAGAAATCTAATGGCATGTACCTATCACCAAAAGTTTATTTTGATGTCTACACAAGGAATGGTTCACCTTTGGAAAAATGGGTCTTAGTTAAAGGCTCTAAAAAAACTTTTGACATCCATCTAATGTTTGATCTGAGATTTTGTTTGACATAAGTTACACTATTGGAAAGATGAAAAGCAATTTTGCAACCTAGTTTTCATGACATGACAATAATGAAAAATTGCTCCTTCAAGGTCTTCTTAATTCTTCTTCATTCTACAACTTGCACATACACAAAGAGAAAAGAACATGGTGACTCCATATATGGGGTTTCTTTAGTCAAACTCCATGAAAATATTCTCACTTCCACAATGGAAACGATGTCAATGATGAAAAAATCAATAGAAAGGAATGAAATGATGAATGAACACACTTGCTACAACTGACCACCCTTCAAATGATTCTTTGAAGGACTAAAGAAAAACATATATATTCAAATGTTTGGATATTACTTGATAAAATTGAAGGATGGCTTGATACTTGATTCTTGAATGCTTGAGGACCTACATCACAATGTTGCCCTTCAAAGATGACATGAGCACACATAACTTTGGCATGATGTTATGATCTTGATTGCTACTATGAATGGTTGATAATGTTTTTGAAAAGGAAAAAATAGGTTTTACAGGGACCTGAAACCACAAAGTTAAAACAACAGGAGATAAACAGAGAAAGTACAAACAACCAGACAGCTGTCCCAAAAAGGAAACGACGGCAACTAAAGACAACAGGGCCCTAAAAAAGGACCGCCCAAAAAACCAGCAAACAAAACTTCACATTACTCCAAGGTGTTTAGTAAATCCTTGGCTTCCTTTTCGACATTTTGCATGTCCTGTAACCCCTGCTTGAGAATTTGGACCGTATGAGATGAAGTCGGGGTCTTCCTCTTGATGTTAGCCCTGGTACAAGTCGAAATCCCTTCACCAGCCGATCTGTTGCCTCCCCTGTCTGCATCCAAATCCACAACCAGCGAACCCTTTTGGTTTTTTTCAAGCTTTTCCACCATCGCATTGATGATGATGGTGTTATCCCTAGCAATTTTGTGATTGTTAGCAACAGTAGCCCTGATGTTTTGTTCAATCTTGGACATGCTGCACTCGATGCTAGCCAATCTATCCTCCTGTAATTGTTGTCTTTTCCTCGGTAATGGAGTTTCTTGTTTATCATTATCTCTACTATTCCAACTGATTTTCTGCTCCAAATCCATGACCTTGTTGCTGAGATCAGTAACATGACCTTTCAAATTACAAACTTCTTTTTGGGTCCATTTGAGAACGGTAAAGAGGCCATCCGTGCTTTTTTCCGCTATACTAACCAAATCCTCAGGCTTAAGCTTATTTAGGGAAGAATTAATTTCATCCTGAATAGGGGACTCAAAATGATCATGCCCAAAATTACCAGAAGCAGGGGCACTAGGGGCTGATTCCTTACTGACCATGGGCTTTTCAGAGAGGATTTCCATTGAATTCCCTGAATACGAAACAAGTTTCATAATAGGGTTACCTTTCAAACCTGGGGACAATCCAGGAGTAGGGCAACCAAGAGACGGCTGGGGATTAAGACAGGGCGGAGTGGTAAAACCCGGACTAGGGCACTCATGTGGAGGTTGTCGTTTAGGACAAGACAGCGGGGCAGAACCCTTAAGGGTTTTCTGACAAGACAAGGACTGGGGAGCAATGGTATCAGAGCCAACAAGAACACAAGCAGGGGGCCCGGGGTTCGATCTCCCTACTACTTTCTGTCTCCTCATCGTCCAACTCTTCAATATCAACAGTTCTAGGCAAAGCAGGTAAATTTTGAAAATACTCAAAAATGAGCCTAACAAGACCAGGATGAATAATAACATTCCTCCTAGGGTTTCTTTCCACATCATCGAGGAAATTCTTCAGAGAAGAAAAAAGGTAAAAAGGCAGAGATATACGAACCTTATGCCGGAAATGGTTCAGAATGGCAAAGTGGTAACCATAGACTCTGGTAAAGCGCCCGTCAACCGTTATATATTCCATAACAACTCTTAAGACTTTCCTCCAAATAGATTTGATGGACTCCACATCAAAGTAGCTATTAGCAACCTTCACCATCTTCACTTTCTCCTTATCTTTTTTGGGAAATTTAATGACCGCTTCATCAGAGAAACGTCGGTCCCGGTTGATAATGTTGCTCTTGATTTCTCTTAACAATAATTTTTTTTTCTTGATATTTAATATTTCAAATGATAAAATAACTATGTATTTATAGGTGTTCGTCTAATTTCCCATAAATTAGATTTCAAAAGCTGACACTTCCAATTTGAATTTTGATCATTAAAATACTGTCAAAAAACTATTAAAAATGTGGTCTTGTAACTTAAAGGGGACCCATTCATTGTGGTGGAACCGGGTATGTGCAGGATCATCATGGAAAAAAAGGCCCTTAAGTGGCAAAAAATTTGGAAAAATCAGTGTTAGGAAACTTGACGTAAAAATTTGAATAATTTATCTATATTATTTCAAAAATATGTAAGAATAGAATTTGTAGAAAATTGAATCTAGTTTCTAAACTACTAGGTTTATTTAAAAATAAATAAAATCTATTTGGTGAAAATTTGAAATTTCAATGCAGAGTACTTAAATTTTGGGAAAAATAAGTAGGTGTCTTCTAACCACCCTAACCATAATAAAATGATAATATTTTTTATAAGATTTTATATATAAGTAGAGGACTCATGTCCGATGTGATGCATTTTTTGTATTTCTTTTCCAAGTAAATAATTAATTATGAATTTTTTATTATAACTTTTAAAAAATATAAAAACTCGTATGTCTGACCACCTTAACTTGGTCAAAACTTCATGAAATTTAATTTTTCTTTTTTTAATCCTATAGTATGTGAAGCATAGAATGTGACGCATGTTTCAGATTCAAAAAGTGATATCGTTTGAAATTTATAGATGTTTTTTAATTAGCCTATTGATTAGGACTTTAGTCGTAATTCTAATAGAAAATAAATAATAATTATTTATTAAATTCAAATTAAATCATAATTTATATTGGTGGAAAGCTTAGAATCTTCTCTAAAAACCCTTTTCATTTCATCAATTTTGGGTAAAAAAAAGTCGTCAGCCACTTTCTGGCCCATCATGATCCTGCACATACCCAACCCCTAAAATTTTCATGTCCCATCTCTATTCTTGCTTAAAATTAAGTTGAAAATGTACTTAAGGGCTTAAGGTTATGTTCTTTGTCACTATATTAGGATTTTTTTCACTCAAACCCTTACTTGAAAAACCCTTTAAAGTTTATGTCTCTGCCAAGGTTTTAATTCTATGTTGACCCCTTACTGCCAATCCTTGGTCTTTTAAGTCATATCTTCTACCATCAAAATCCATTAAGTGACCGGCCCTTTGGTTCCATGTTCCCAATTATCATGTGTTGGTCCATTGCTTTAATTTTTCCTAAGTCAGGCTAGGTATTTCCCATTTTAAAATTTAAGTAATATTTTCCATGGGAATTATCTTGTCATCCTAGTTAAGTCCCATTTTAGATATTAAAAGTTTTAACATGTGCAGATATGAGGACCCTCATTATCGTTATATTGATACAAACAAATCTCTGTCATTCCCCACTCGCCCATTCCATTTTATTTCTTCTTATTTTATTCTCATGGGCTCATAGGAGAAGGCCATGTGTCTTGTACAATTGGTGGGCTCAACATCTTTTACAAGGCATACAAATGGTTATCAAAGGAGATCAATGGTGGGGGATGAATGAGGTGGCCACATTTGGACCATTCCCTATGCACCCATTTTCCTTGTCCATTAAAATAATCACACAGGCTAGTGGATAAATGTCATGTGTGTAGTCTAAAGAATGGGACCAATGATGTCAAGTGGTTTGTCACAAAGTTTTTAGGTAAATCAACAGTTGATAGTGGGTGACGTGGATTAATCTTGAGCACTCCCCGCTATCCCATATGGGTCTCACTTTTACTGCCATATTCTCAATGGGGAAGCAGACATTTTCCATGTGGAGAGATCTAGAAGATGTGAAAGCATTAACACAGGGGAAAATATTAATCAAATATTTGCATGAAAAATAAACTATGTTACTAATGCAGATATATTGCACTTGTTTAAGATCTTTTAATTTGGTATGTGGATGTTGTAAGAGGGATAAAGCTATAGTTAATTAAGAAGTGTGTATAAAGAAGCCAAGAGATTCAATCTTGACTTCTCCTCCTCTTCCCATTTATGAAAGATGTGCATGGGTTATGACTCATGGGGACAAGGGAAATAAGACATGTGGATCTTGATTATGATGAAAAAGAGATGGCAGAGCCCACATACTACTCACGAGTGGTTCCATGGGGCTTTCTGTCATTTGGTAAATATTGTGGCTATGCACAGTTAGATCTTTCATAATAAGTTGGTCAAATCTAGATCATCAATCAAATAACACTCCAAAAGGATCGATGACTAGCATTCAAAACTCAGTTGAAGGAAAATGATCCATTCTAGTTTGTACAAGCAAGCCTTAATAGCTAAAAGGGCATCGAGCTCCCAAAGTAAGGATTTGGATAATTATTAATACCTATCTTAAAGGCATAATTTAGCATTATGAAGTATACTCTACACACTAACAGAAGCTCGTCTTGTGCTTTTTCAATACTTTTTGATGTTGAACCAGGGTTGTCAACCTGCAAAGAGAACTACTAAGTGAATTATTACCCTCCCATTAGAATTATTATTAAGTTGTGGTTTTACAAACTCTTGAAGTCTATTATGGTTTTCTTGGTTTATCATTTTTAAGGTTTGATGTTCATAAAAGGAATTTTTTAAGTTTTGCATTACATAATTTGTGTCGAACCCTTAGAAAATTTGTAGGCCTTGTTCAAGTAAACCAAAAACCTTTCTTTGTAATACCTATTGTATTATGGCTCCTAAAGTAAAAGCATCTTCATCTAAGCGAGAAGCTTCTGCTCCCAAAAGTCCTTTAAATAAAGACATCATGGACAAGTTACCACCCTCGACCATTGATAAACCTAAGATCCAATTGCTTCTCAGAGGTTTGCAAGTTATACAGGGTTTAATTGACAAGAATTACTTTATCAAGGATGCCATGTTTTCTTATACTGGATGGGAACTATTTTGTAGCTGGTTTAGGAATAGAAACATGGGTATCCTAGTAGGTAGCCCTTGGAACTATGACCTGGGAAAGTTGATTTTACCAAATTTTTATATGGATGTCGACTTGACTAAGAAATTAGCTACCAATTATGACCCAATCACAAGAACTATAAGAACATATGATGGGAAGGAAATGTCAAAATCACCAAGGAAGAATTGGGTCTTGTTTTCAAACTTAGTAAATAGAGTGATGAAATGTATAAGATAAATGAGGACACTCTTAAGTAGGAGTATGATAAAACTAAGATTGCATTCATATTTCACATCCTATTGAGATTCCTAATAGAAATTTTAGGTCGAAAGATCATAATAGGGCCACATGATAAAGAACCTTTCCTAATTAAATATTTTATTTCTTACTTCTAGAAAACTTTCTACTCTATTTTCCAAATAATTGGTTATGATCCTATCACAGGAATGCCAATGGAATGGATGTATATGGCTGCCATATTCAACACCCCCAGTATCATGTAGTGGATGATTATTTGGGGTTTCTTTTAGAAAAAATTCTTGAAGGATTGATGAGGTTGAAGAAAGGTGAGTTGGGAGTGAGATCAACTAGTATTCATTATTGATGCATATGTTTTTGTACAAAGGTGTAGTTTTCTTTGGGCCTAGTATAACTTTGGAAAGAAGAAAGGGTGACTTGGAGTTTCCTATGCAATGTTGGACTACTGTTTTAGAAAAGGATGATACGACATATGATTATGGGTATGTGCATGATCATGATGGGCCAAAAAGTGGTGATATGATGGGTATTTGTAGGGTATGTGGCTGACGACTTCTTTTAACCCAAAATTGATGAAACGAAAAAGGTTTTTAAAGGAGATTCCTAGATTTCCATAAATATAAATTATGCTTTCCTTTGAATTTAATAAATGATTATTATTCATTTTCTATTTGAATTATGGCTAAAGTCTTGATTGATAGACTGATTGAAAAAAATCTATAGCTTTCAAATAGTATCATGTTTTTTGAATCTAAAACATGCATCACATTCTATGCTTCACATACTATAGGATTAAAAAAGGAAAAATTCAATTTCATGAAGTTTTGACAAAGTTAAGGTGGTTAGACATACAATTTTTTTATTTTTTTTAAGTTGTAATAAAAAATTAATAATTAATTGTTTACTTGGAAAAAAATTATAGAAAAAAATGCATCACATTGGGATAAGAAATGTGTTCAACCTTCTAGAGTAAGAGAAAATAATAGAAAGTTGGATTGTTTTTAATAAGATGCAAAGAAAGATAAATCAAGAAGAACCTAATTTCAAGGTTCTCCTAGAAATTGAAAATGTGATACAAAAGGTGGATCATGTATCAAGGAATTTTGATTCAATAGTAGGCCACCTTGAAGGTAAATGGGTAATAAGTAAGGATAAGGGAAAATCCCCAATGGTAGAAGAATAGAGTGGAGGGGAAATCCCTGCTATGGGAAAAGAATCTACAGCTCAAGCACCTGATGAACCAAGAATACATTTCTTTGTAAGGAGAAAGATTAAGGAAAAGTAAGTTGATGCAACTTTTGATCCTTCTCCACAAGAAGAATATAAGCCTCCTTCTCATGTGCCACAAGTGCCACGACCATCTCCTCCAAGGAAAATAGAACCTCAGATTGTGGACATTGACTATTCACCACCTAGTGAAATACCACCAAGAGAGCCACCATTGAAAAAGCAGAAGATTGAAATGAATGGTCTAGTGGATTATGATGATGAAGGCTCTAATGATGACATTTGGGTGTCAAAGCAAGAAATACAAGGAGTTCCTAATGCACTAGTAGTAAGGACAAGATCTCAATTAGGTACAAGATTGAATAAATTTGATCTTACAGGACTCAATGGTAGAGATGATATGGGGGTTGAAGCATGTGAAAATTTTCTAGATGATGATTCATTTATAAAGTCTCAAGCTTTTATGGAATTTTGCATATAGAGCTAAAAGATATGAATATGTCAAAAGCTTGGCAATAGAAAGAAGTCTTCATCCAAAATTTCCAGATGCCATCATCTAGAAAATGGTTCTAATTGAAATGAGAGCTAGATTCCAAAAGATGATTGCAAAAGAGGGTCAAGAATTGGTTAGGAATAGTGGTATTTTGTTGCTGCCATAATGGGATTTATCCTTCTCCATAGCTATAGACACAATAAAGAAGTGTGACAGGCCTCTTTATGATATAGAGGAGGAAGTTTCACTTGCACTACAAAGGTCTAATTTTAGTGAGGAATGGGAAGCCTTGGCTATATGGTATCTAGCCCCAAGTGCCAAAAAACCTGATATTGTTGAGCCTGCACCTAACTATAATGGAGGCCTAATAATAAAAAGAGTTTTAGAGACATTGGCCTTAGAAGTAGAAAATATGTCAGTTCATGTTGCACAATTTATAAGGGCTACTATAGAATCTGTCACCACAAAAAAGTATAAGATTATAACATATTGCAATGATTTACTAGTCAAATATTGAAGGCTTGAGTAATATAATATGCAGTGGCAAGAAAAGGTTGCATTGTTGGAAAATAAGTTGCAGAGTTTGCAACCTAAAAAGCCTAAGAAGAATGATGTTGATTCCCTCATCACTTCACAAGAAGTTGTACCCCTAGAGTTCACTGTTGAAGTAAGTTCTTCATGGGAAATTATGCGCTATAACATGTGAAGTGTGCCTATTTCAATAGTAGAACCCAATACACTACAAGGGCCACAAACTAAGGAAGATATTAATATGGAAGAATTGCTTAGGCAGTTAAATGAATATAAAGAGAAGTGTGACAATCATGATGAGGAGATTTTCAAGAACAACATGAAGATTGTCACCACAGTACTAGAACATTTGAAAAAAAAGAGTGAATAACAAATTGAATACAATTCACCATAGTTATTCATCCATGGTGGCTTCTGTCAGGAATTTTGACATTGATAGAGAAATAACCATCCCACTCATAGAATTTTGGATCCCTAGGAAGCAGGATTTCGTATTGATGTCAATTAGAGTTAAATAGGATGCCAATCTTCCTAAAAAGTTTAAACCTACCATGCTTCTTGTAAGTAAAATTAAAGGATACAGGGGGAATCTTGAACCATTGGAGAAAAAATAAAAGAGCTGGTGAAATCCTTTCATGAGTCACATCATGGCCTTCTTCCATCTATTCTAAGGGATGATGATAGCATCAAAACTCTACAAGAGTGGAGAAATGAAACAAATAAAGTTATTTTAGATCAAACTATATCAATTTGTCAGAAGTTTGATATGGATGTATTGAAGATAAATATGGATATATGTTAATTCATGTTGAGACCCTATTGGAATTTGATAAGGAGGCTAACTAGATTGTCACCAAGTATGCACCTTACATAGAAAGGGCTAATGAAGTAATGAATTTCAATTGGCCCACTGAAGAGGAATTCCTAGCATGGAAGGGAAAATACTTGGAGGGAGTGGTGGAATAATGTGAAATGGCGGGGTGGTAATTTAAAAATTTGAAGTCTACAACCATGAAGACTAACAAATAGGTGAGAATTGTACTGCATAGCCTGGATTTAGTAAAAATTAGGATTTTGATAAATTATGGAAAATATAGCGCATCTTCTTCAAATTGAATTGATGACAAGGCTACAAACATGGATATATCTTTTATCTTTTCTTTTTTGTTTTTTGTCATGCTTTCTTTCATTCACTTTGTGTGCATGGGCATAAATTTTGAGGTAAATGTTTGGTGATACTTTTTTGAAGATTGAACTAGATCTCCAACAATGAATTAAGAATACTTACTTTTCCCCGCATGTTTCCCACCTCTTGGAATGCAATGCAACTAAATACAAGAATCTTTGTTTGGAGCAATCCAATAGGATATTGACATGTGTACTTTCTGGCTTGAGGCTTGTTTTTTCCCTACGTTTCTATAAGAAGGAATTCAGGTCCAAGAAGTAGGGGTTCATTGTTTTTCAATCAACACTATGAATTATAAAAAGAATATCAAGCATGTTTTAGTGTTTTGTCTTAAGTTCAAAGTTTTGTTAGTATGTATGTAATTTTGATAACAGTATAGAAAATTCAACATAGAGTGATACCAATTTCATGGATATTGTCTCTCCTTGTACTCATTTTATGAGTTATGAATGTAAGTAATCCAGGGTTCCTTTTATTTGTCTCTATTATTTCTCAATAGATTTTTAATTTCATTCCTGCTTATTAGTTCAATGAATTAATGTAAATTCTTGAATGAGATTGTTAAATCATAAGAATTAGGTGCTAGGATATTTGTGAGTAGTGATGATCATGGATGTAATAGGGGAGTATTGTAAAGGAGTGTTTCTTGAGATTGTAGGTTGTTATTGATAGTATGTTGTCTAGTTGTATAGGTTGATATTGACTATGCGCTTGGAATAATACAGTGGTTTGTGTCAAGTATTCATAATTTAGTTCCTAAGTTGATTCATCAGATGATCACTTTATTTTATAAACTTTCAGAATGGATACCACTATAGTTGTTTTGTGTTAAGTTTCACCTTCTCATGCTCTAAATGTAGGATATCAATAGATGAGCTACCAACTTGTTTGATGTGCTACATTGTTGAGTATTTTTATGAGAATTATCTATTATTAACCATGTATTTAAGTAGTAATCATATAAATTCCAAACTATACATTGTAGGGAGACCCACCTTGGTTTAATAAAGCCAAAAGTGTAGGAGATTTCAGTCTTTTTGACCGAATCTTGTTCATTGGCCAAATCCATCTTTGAGTCTGAATATTAGAAAGTGGCTAATCTATAGGACTCTTTGCATCTGTTGATTTGGGAACCAACACATTGGGTAATAAACATTCTTAATAAGTGAAGAGCTTAATTGATTATAAGTTTTGAAAAATAATTATATAAAAATATATTTGAATTATTCTACTCCTTTTGATTATTATTGTCATACAATGGAGCAATGCCATTAGAGAAAGCACCAAAAAAATTGTCTCAATCTTAAACAAATTTAGAAGAGATCATTTTGTTAAGATGGTGACATTTTATTTCCTCGAGATAATCCAAACCTAAGATCTATTTTAGAATATTTGAAATGTCTCTAGCTTGAAAGAGAACATGTCACAACCTTTGGTCTACAATGCTACCAATAAACGACATATGTATTTGTTCCCCTTCAAGTAAAATCATGGTCCCAAAGAGCAACTGACAATCTATGCTTGAGATAAGAGAATGTAGAGGTGGACTCGAAGGTCTACTTGTCTTGACATAATTGTCTACCTCCTATTGAATGTGACGACAAACTAATTCTTATAAAAGATAACTATGATACATAATTTTTTAATTCTAATTATTACTTTTCTATGTAATAAAAATTATTACACTAATGTCTATCATATAAAAATACATTTAATAAACTAATTTTTTGATAATTAAAATTTTAAATAAGAAAATAATATTCATCACATAAATTTATAAATCCAACTGCATGCTAGTTAAGACATCTTTACTTTGATTCTCTTATAAATTCAATCAAAAAAGGGCCTTGACCACACCTTTCCAATACTTCGTTTAGGTAATATGCTTAATCTGGTCCGTGAAGGAAGTGCCTCATTGCATTTTATAGGTCGCTCGAATAACATCGTGCCGCGTGTAAAGTGAAACGGTTACCATAATATCTGGTCCCTTTGGAAACGTCTAGAACACATCTGATCAATATATATATATATATGAATCAGGCATTTTTGAATCAACAAGGAGAGAGATCGCCGAGCATTCTACATATATACAGGTATTGATTCATTGATTTGAAGTGTGCTACCAAATGTCTTTCCTTCCAAGTTCTATCGGCGGATACTCCACCGTCTATGACCCCTATTCACCTTTAGTGGAGGCGTTTCATAGATGGGATGAGATGGCCGAGTACGGCAAAAATTATGTAAGGGATGTGGTCGCCGCCCTATCCAAACTACAGATCGATTGGAAGGAAACTCCTGATGCTCATGTCTTCAAGGCCGACCTTCCCGGTACTTATTTATTTATTTATTGTCTCTTTTGCTTCAAGAAAACATTCCCTTAGAAATGGAATGTGATTACTTTGTTGCAGGACTGAAGAAAGAGGATGTGAAAATAGTAATGGCCGACGATCGAATCCTTGAAATAAGCGGAGAACACAAAACTGATGAGGAGCAGGAAGGGGACACATTCCGCTGTTTTCAACGGCAGAGAGGGAGGTTTCTGGGGCGTTTCAGGCTACCTGAGAATGCAAACGTGGATGAGGTGAAGGCTGCAATGGAAAATGGAGTGCTGACTGTGACAGTGCCAAAGCACGCTCAACCTCAGCCTGATCCCAAAGCTGTTGAAATTTCCGGATGAGTCGCAATTTGTCATCGAATTCTGGAGTGCTGATCGATAATGTTCTCTTGCCTAAGACTGTTGGCTTGGCAATAAACAATTTTAGTGTGAAAAGATTAAGTACATGCAATTTTGGGAAAACATTTTCATATAAAAATCAGTTGAAAATATATTTCTCCATAAGAAAGGAATGCGTGGCTGAGGGTATCAAGTTTGTTCATGGGATATTTGGATTATGACAAATCTTCTGCTGCATTTTTAAAATATTTTTATTTTTATAAATCAAAATGTGTCTTGTATAAGATTTAGGTTATCTAAGCACATAAATTAATAAATTTAAGTTTTTAATTTTTTTTTTTAATTTGATTCTAGTTAATTATTTAGAAAAATATTTTTTAATTTTTTTTTTTATGAATCACAATGTATTATGTTGGAAAATATTTTCAATTATTAATTGGCAATGTTTAAATTTGAAATTTGAATTTTAAAAGTGCAAGGTTTAGGTTATAACAATCCCTATGAAAAATGAAAATATTATTTAAAAATGTATATTTAGAGTTTAGGTATTAATGGTGAATTATTTCACTTGGAAGATGATTATTTCATCTACAACAAATCTTATTTTTATATTCCATCTACAACAATCAATTAAAATGACCAATACAAATGAAAAGTACGTGTGTATCTTGTTTTTATAATTGCATTATTTCTTTGATGTTATTGTGAACTAGGGGAGAGGACCTGGTAGTTGTGCACCCTAACTTCAGACTTCTAATCGTCCTACATGGAAATTTTAAATCACTCCCAATTTTTTACAGCTGCTTACTTGGCAAGTCCCCTACTTATAACTAAGGTTTTAGGGCCACATAATCAAATATGGTACCACATCAGCATGCTTTTTTTCAAGGTGTCCAAAAAGGCCCAAAAAAAAGTGAGACCAATACTTGAGCATTCAAGGATATTTTATTGAGCTCTGATGTGGAATCACATGATTGGTTGCTTTTTAGATCAAAGGAATACATTTTGTTTAATTATAGGTAGCCACCATCAACACTAACAACTTTAAAGTCACAACTATTGGTCCAATATTGATAAAATATTAGACATTATATAAACAACTATATCACAACTATTGAAACATGCTCAGGTATTGGATCCTCTCACCTATTAGGTAGATGCATATAAAAAAATTAACAACATAAAAATATATATGTATTTTAGAGCTTAAAATGATATGGATCAATTTAATGCATAATTTTTCACATGAATATTATTATTATATTTGCACCCCCTTTCTTTTTAACATTTTAAATCAAGCATAATAATTTGTTACACTTCGAAACAAATATAATCATAATGGTTTTAAACATGTGGAAGTATATATGTTTACTTTTATTTCAAGTAATTGGAGAGAGTTTTTATTTCTTATGAATTAAAATATTCTACTTGAGAGCTTGAATGAAGAGGATACTTTTAGGTGTTTCCTAGCCTAAAACAAACAAAAAATATTATAGATAAAAATTTTAATCATTGATGTTAGAATTGGACTATCAAAGGTATTATTTTACCCAAATATGAAAGCCAAAGTAGTATGACTTAAAAGAAAATGATGCTACTTTATTTTGAGAAGCCAAAGAATATAGATCATTTTTTTAATTATTGAGGTTAGAATTGGGATATCAAAGATATTTTTTTACCCACATATACAATTTAAAGTTGCATGGTCTAACTATAGTGCCAACATATTTAGCAACTCCTTTATAATTGGTACTCTAATTTTGTCTAGTAGAGCTTTACCAACTTTTTTCTTTATCAATATAAATGTAATTATTTTAAATAAAAAATTATGGGTGGGGGGTTTGTTTATACTCACTTGTACCTTTTTTATGGCACGCAATATAGTGGATGGGATTTCTACACCCACCCTCAATCAAACTATTTAAAAATTATTTATTTTTTGGGTGGTAATTATCTCCCCCCATATGTGGTGGCTCTTGTCATCACACAAAAGGTTGTGGGATTTATTAAAACTATTGAACCATCTATGTATAGGCATCATGTACCTCACTTAGTGGTCACTTCTTGAATTTATGATGAACCTTTTTATCTTTAATTTGTTTGTCATTGTTTGTGTGATTGAGAAATATTACTTAAATAGTTTTCCAAGTCTTATCTGCACTATTATACCTATGTTTACTTAAGGGTGTTTACTTTTGTTAAGACACTAAATATTTATGTCCTAAGGCATTGGATTAATTTATTTATTTTTTATTTTATTTGATATTAGGTCTCATCCTTGCTTATGTATAGGATTATATCTCATTATACACAATTATATTTCTTCACTTTTATGTGGAAATTTTTTCTTCGATGATCCTTGGTTCTTATAGATTTTTTCATCAACTCTAATATAGGAATTATAAATTTTTAATGTTTTTTTCTTTGATTCAATTTTTTCATAAAAATAAAATATATAGTATTCTAGTGTAAATTAGTACTCATTGAAGGGAAAAGACCTTAAAACTTATAAATTAATGTAAAACATGATAATATTTAGGTGATTTGTGAATTTAGTCTTTTGCAAGGTTATCCATAAATATAATTATTGAGGTTCTATCTTACTGAACTTAAAATAAATAACTTCTAAATTAAAATTAAGTTGAATTATTAAGTATTAAAATAAACAAAATTTGTTTGAAAAGTCAATAGATAAATGTAATATTAGTTAAATTATTTTAATTAAAGATAAAATTAAAATAAAATTAATGGTTCATTTTATTTTATTTACTTTGTAGATGCAATTTATAATTTTTTAAAATAATAAATATACCTTATATATAATTATATTAATATTAAATTAATTATTGTTTTAAATTTAAATTTTTTTATTTGTAAAATGCAACCATAGTTGGATAGAATTATATTTAATTTTTTCAAAATATTACATGGGTGCCAGGAAAATTTGGTTAAAGGAGCAAAAAAATGTTACAAAGGATTGTATGGTATAGCCTAAAATTCCTACACTAGAATAGTACCATTGGGAAAACTAATTTCGAGCTAGCCAAATCTCTATTCTCAAGAAAATCCACCTAAAAAAGCCCCTCACAGACACATCATTCTTCATCTATGTAGAATTCCTTTGACTCTAGCACACGTGCAAATTCCTCCATCCACTAGTTGCTAGGCATTAAGTCTATTCCCAATGCCTTCCATAGGTAGCCCAGAGTAGCAAACTGCCTATGCCGAGCCAAACTAGTAGTGTCTATGTTCAACAAAACAAGTATGTTTTTCACCTCCATTCCAATTCTAAATTTTTTTGCTATATCTTTTGGCCATGGGATACTGATTCCAAGCTTCACTACTATTACTATATCTAAGTCATATAGAAGTTTTGTTAATTTATGTAGCTTGGACAGGTGTCTCCAAACCCAAGATTATTTAATTAATTAATTGATTCCTGTAGAGACTTTTAGAAACTTCTTAGTTAGGGTTTGTTAGAGTCTAATTAATCTTAGCCATTGATTGAGATTAAATCATGGCCATTGGTTTTTTAGTAAGAATAGTATAAAAGGGGATCAATGGCCATTTGGAGAACACACACTTGAGAAAGCATTTGTAGTAATAGAAAATAGTTTTGTAGTGATAGCAAGGGCACAGTGATAGCATTGGGGATAGTAGTAGTACAATTTCAGTAGGAGAAATTGAGGGAAGAATTTTTGGAGAAGATATTTTTTGGAACTTTGCCAATAAGAGGCAAGCAGTTTATGTATCTCTTGATTTGCTAAATTTTAATAAAATTCCACATTTGCAATACTGGTTTTCTCTTTGAGATTTTTCTAGGGACAATATGTCCAAAAATATTTTGTTCATTATTTTGCATGTTTTCTTCTCTATTCTTGTGATTTTATTTATGAAGTTGCAATTGTATTATTTTTCAATACTTGTTTTGAATTGATTTTCATAAATCAAATAATCTATATAGATAGGAGATTAATAATCAGTAACTGTAATAGAATTTTCATGTGGTATCAGAGCTGATCTAAGGGTAGAATAAGCTCAGTGTAGGCATAGGAAGGAAAATTTGAGGGTTTATACAATCTAGTTCTACCTTTTGAGAATTATTATTATTATTTATTTATTGAAATGGCCTCAATAGGTTTAAGAGATCAAGACAGATTAGATGGAGCCTTGAATTTTGGTGTCTGGAAAGCCATAATTTATTTCTTGCTAGAAGAGAATGGTATCAAGGAATATGTGACCAGTGTTGTAGCTATGCCTACCAATCCAACATAGCTCTTGGCATATAAGAACAAAGATTCCAAGGCGAGGAGGCTAATTCTTGACGGTGTCAAGGACCATATAGTTTTGCATATTGCAAAGTTAGATACAGTGAAGAAACTGTGGGATGCCATTCCAAATTTGTACCAAAATGCTACCACTAATCGAAAGTTAATTCTTAGAGAAAAGTTGAGGAATACCCAGATGAACAAGGGAGAAGACATTAAAAGTTACCTCACTAGACTTAGACTTTTCAAGGATGAGTTACCAGTTGTTGGAGATAAACCAAATAATGATGAACTAGTATGAATAGCCCTAAAAGGGTTTACTAAGTAGTGGGATGTCTTTGTTCAAGTTATCAATGGACGAGACAACTTACTGAGTTGGGATCGACTATGGAGTGAATTCACTCAGGAGAAGCTTAGACTATGTCTTGTTAGTAGAACCAATAGTAACAGTCAAAAAAGTGAGGCAAAAAAAAAATGTTACCCTAGCTAGAAAAGGGAAACCAAAGAAGGGGTCTTCCAAAGGATCAAATCCAAAAAGTGAGAAGAAAAAGAAAGACTTGTCTAAGATCAAGTGTTATGGCTATCATGAGTTTGGAAACTATGTCAGTGATTTTTCGCAAATGAAGAAAAACAAAAAGAAAGGAAAGAAGCAGATGATAGCTTCAGTAAGTGCATATGAGCTCTCTAGTAGAATGGAGGATGAGTTTTCTCTCATAGTTTGTTTGGTTAGCTCAACTTCATAGGGTGTTTGATATATAGATAGTGGGATGTCATTTCATATGATAGGAGTTAGAGAGTACTTATGTAGCTATAAGGAGGAAGACATCATAATCTAAATTTCTATGGGAAACATGTCCAAACTCAATCCAGTTGGGAAAGGGACTGTTCTATTTCAGAGGGAGAATGGAAAGCTCATTCCCATTCATGATATGTTGCATGTGCTAGGCTTAGGTATGAACCTAATTTCTATATCTTTCATTTAGGATAAATGCTACAATGTACTCTTTAGAGGGGTGCATGTGTTGATCAAGCGTAAGGATTGGAAATCACCCATAGCAATTAGAATTAGGAGCGACTAACTTTATAGGTTATAGCTTCATACTCATAAGGAAAAGATGAGTAGTAGTAATTCTAGAGATCAAGGAGAGCTATGGCATAGGAGGAAGGGCCATATACATCATGGATCACTTAAATTGCTTCATGAGAGAATGACAGGTGTTCCAGAGGTGATCACAAAGCATGATAATATATGTAAGAGATGTGTATTGGGGAAGTTTGTGAAAGTAGATTTTCCAAGGAGTGACACCAAATCTATGGGTGTACTTGATCTAGTAAATTCAAATATATGTAGACCAATGTCAACGAAGTATCTCAAAGGATACGAGTACTTTGTTACTTTTATTGATGATTTCTTAAGGAAGACCTAGATATACTTCTTGAAGACAAAAGATGAGGTCTTCAGTCATTTCCAAGAGTTTAAAACTCTTGTGGAGAATTTGACAGGTAAGAAGATAAAGGTTCTTCGGTCATAAAATGTAGGAAATTATAAAGGGAAAGAGTTTCAAGAGTTTTGTACCAAGGAAGGAATCAAGAGAGAGAAGATTGTTCCTTACAACCCGCAACAAAATTGGGTTGTTGAGAGGAACAATTAGTCTATATAGGAGGCAACAAGGGCTATGTTGTATGAACAGGATATGCCACATTACATATAGACAAAAACATGTAGTATGTCAGTATACATGGGTATATGCAGGATCATCATGGAAAAAATAGGCCCTTAAGTGGCAAAAATTTTAGAAAAATCAGAGTTAGGAAACTTGACTTAAAAACTTGAATAAGTTATCTATATTATTTCATAAATATGTAAGAATAGAATCTATAGAAAATTGAATGTAGTTTCTAAAATACTAGGTTTATTTTATTTATTTTTAAATCTATTTGGTGAAAATTTGAAATTTCAATGCAGTAGTACTTAAATTTTAGGGAAAAAATAAGAAGTAGGTGTTTGTCTGACCACCCTAACCACAATAAAATGATATTTTTTTTTATAAGATTTTAGATATAAGTAGAGGACTCATGTCCCAATGTGATGCATATTTTTTTGTAATTTTTTTCTAAGTAAATAATTAATTATGAATTTTTTATTACAAAGTTTAAAAAATATAAAAACTCATATGTCTGACCACCTTAACTTGGTCAAAACTTCATAAAACTAGTGCTTGCACCCCAATGAGGTGCAATGGTTATGCCGATAGCAGGATATACTCTCGCAGTATATTGAAAGGCAAGGAAAAAAATTGCAAGAAAATGTAAATTGCTTTTCTTAAGACTACCTATTTAAGCAAACGTCAATTGATGATGGGATGCAAGAGGATTTGAATATGAACAAGTGGAACTTAATTTAAATTGGTATGCTATGCTAAGTGGTTTTACAACATAATATTTTTTGTACAATGAAAGAAGCCCTATAACTTAAAAGGTCGATTGGATTGAGTACAATTGTTGCTGGTTAATGATATACCTTGTAATCGAATGTAACATATAATAAAAAACTAATAGGCCAATATTTTAGGTATTTCACCTTGTTAAGGTTTATATGTACCTCATTCTAATCAATGACAAAACTCAAGTATTTGACATAATGTTAACAAAAGCAGGATTTCTTCATTTTTGCTTGAAGCTTGTGACATTAGAGGCTATATAAGGTAGTTTGAACATGCTAAATATGATCCTCCTAATTGTTCTCATACATAAAAATATCATTCATGAACTATCATAGGTTAGGTTGAAATGTCACTAATGAGCTACATAGATTTGTAGGACAATTATTGATCTCAAAGAAATCAATCATTCATAAACCCTAGCTTTAATTTTCAAAGCACTTTTATAGTGATCAATAGGATCCATTTGTACCTAATGATGACATAAATTTAGATCCATCTTTATCAAATACCATGCCCCTTTATATGATGAAGGTCATGGATTCTAGGAAAGGGGTATTTCTATTTGAAAATAATTTCATAAATCATTAGATTGATAATCATAATGAGTCAAATACCATGCTCCCCTAATATGATTCCATCAATGTTAGGAAAAGGGTATCTATTGTTTATTATTTACAATGGTTTTATTTAAGGCTTTGTAGCTAGTGACTAGTCCATAGAGCATTCAATTTCAAAATTTAATGATTCATAACTACATATTTCTAAATCAACTCTCTTAAAAAATCTTAGAAAATAATTTTGAAAGGATTTAATCATTTATAAACATAAAATTTGAGGAAAAAGAAGAGGAAAATAACAAATAATAGATCACACACATCACAAAATAGGTAGAGTGTGCCTTTACCATCTCATAATTGTTTTTTATTAATTCATAGAGTGCAATGCTACATAAATGGTTTTTTGGAGTATTTCAATAAACCATACACTCCTCTACCTCCACTATATTAGACTATAACTATAATAACTTTAACCTTCTCATTTGAAACAATTATAAGTCACATTTATTATTCAATTATACTTTTGGAATGTCTCAATGCCCCTCGATTATGCATACTTTAATCACTCAAGTTCAAGGAAGAATATAATTTCTTTTGGAATAGGAATAGTTACATATTGACAAATTTTCAACTATAAAATTATTCCTAATTCTATCTAAATAGTCTTCCTTTTTAGTATAATAGATGTCAATAAGGAATATGAATAGCTGATCAATTTCCATATATTTATCTTCAACTATGACCTTATGATAATTAATGACACAATTACAAATAACCAATATCCCACATCCAATGGCTTATTTCAACTCTCATTACTAATAAAATGAAGAAAAATTAAACACATGACCTTTACAAGTTAACAATTGATCAATGAAAAAATACCTTTCATCTCAACAATTTACACTTCAATAAAAGCATGCATACTTCAATAGCAACATATGTCTCTTAGCAGCACTTTAGTAGCATAATTGATCTTTTGTAACAACTAAAGTCAAATTTATAGCTTATTCAATCTTTACCCCATTCAATAAAACTCAAAGACACTTTAGCAACTTAATCAATCTTCAATAACACTCAAGTAGAAACTAAAGACACTTTAGTAGTGACAATTTAACAACATACTAATTTCAAAGGTCACCTACAAAAATCAATGAACAAATTGTATCTCCACAAGTGCCATGACAATGTTCTAGATCGTCAAAAAGAATAATTTTTGAACTTTCCTCCAATCATAAAATTATTATAAATTTATTTTAACATTTGAATATATTTTTCAAATTAACTTAAAAATTCTCCATCACATTTCTCAAACATGTGACCAAATTTAGGACCTTTCCATTAAAACCCACTTAAATTGGTTGTGAATCATGGATCCCTAATTAAATTATTTTTGATGCCTAATATCCTTAGTCCTAGATATTCTTGACACATTCATTTAGCCTTATTTCCTAGATCTTTTTGAGAAATGCATTTGGTCTTTATTTAGAAAATTCACTTCCTTACCAATAAACTATGCCTCACACTCTTTGTGCATGTTTTACCTCACCTTGTTAATAAAATTTTTACCTCACCTTGTTAATAAAAATATCTTCTTCCATGTAATCTTACTCCTTAGGTGAAAAATAATTTGATAAAGAAATAATATCACCCTCATGTTCCTCATCTAGCATATAGGACAAACAAATTATGCTACTTAACATTGATAACTAAAAACATTTTTATATAGTTGAGAAAACTCCAACAAAAAGTATTTTGTGTTAACTACTATAATATCTAAAATGGACCATACCATAAAGGTTTTTTCTTCCATTAAGGAACGTGTTTCTATTTCTTAGCCAAATATAGCTAAAACATGCAATCAATAAGAATGTTAAATCCTTATCAATATTTAAGTATTTATTGTCTATCCCTGAAGGATAGAACCAATTTATAAAAAAAATTAGGAACTTCATTGTAAATACCTTCCTCAATAAATGTAAATTTTACTTCTTTGAACATAAATCTAATTCTGGTATGTAAAGACTAAGAAAAAAAGGATATTTTATGTCTTTTAGAATCTGCCATGTAGTTTTTATATTTGGCCTGAACAATATACAGTTGATTCCACAATATTCACACACTAACACATTGCCAGCATACTCAAACAAAATAATAAATTTTCTTATATTTGTTCTAAACAAAAGGAGAATAAATCCACCTTGGAAGACACATAAATGACAGAAAGCCAGCAAAAAATAGAGGAAATGACAGAAATGACACACAAAGTTCCCGGGTAACACACAAAAATGACAGAAGTCCAGCAAAAAATAGAGGAAAACGAAGGTTAGTCACTTAGCCATCATGACAGTGGAAAATTCCTCATAGTTTATTTTGCCATCGTCGTCCCAATTGGCCTCACAAATCATCTCATCGACTCATCTCGAAAAATAGAGGAAAATGAAGGTTAGTCACTTAGAATGAGAAAAACTCTTTGTACATGATCACTGAATATGATTCAAAACTTTGATAAATACTTTTTACTATTTTTTAATTAGAAAAATGTATGGTGAAAGAGTTTCCAAATAAAAATTATGAGAAGTATATCTAAATTTTAGTGTAGATAAAAGGACTCTCAGACTTTCAGCCTGTAGTTAAATGTAGAAATCGCCAAACCTACCCTAACATTGGCAGGATTCTCGAACTGTTGAAGCATGAAGGCATCAAGGGTGCTTTCAAAAATTTGGCTTTCCTTCTTGACGGCGCCACCCATGCCCTTATCAGGGTCTGTAAGCACAAGCTTAGAACCAAAGGCCCTCATTGTTACTCTTCGTTTGAGGCTGGTGTAGGAGGGCATTGTGAGTAAGAGCTTGTACCCTCTTGCTGCTGCCACAAATGACAGCCCTATCCCCATATTTTCCAGAAGTTGGCTCTACAAGTATTGTCTGTGCCACCCAAAAAAATAAATATGTCGGTCGTTTTAAAATGGAAAAAGAAATTTTGCAGAAACACCATTAAATCTATAGTATGTAGTGATGAATTTGGAAAAAAATTTAGAAGATGATTCACGATGCTTATAAATTAAAAAGGATAAAGCTTATTTTCAAACAAAAGGGAATCAATCAGTCCCACAGGCAAGCAGATTTAATGGAAACCCAAAAAATAAAACAAAAATTTTTGTAAGAAAACTATGCAAATTTTTTCAGATAATTATGTGCGGTAGTTTTTACATAATTCCTTCTATATTTGTAAATAGCAGTAAATATTTTTAGTAAAAATCTGTAATAAATTTTTATACTTTTTGAATTTCTAAAAAGATTTCTCCAAAAATATTTATGTATAATCCTCCTTTTACCTTTCCTGGTGAAATGATCCCTTTGTCCTCTGCATAGTTAATCATGGCATACCCAACCCTGCTAGCCACAAAATAATCAAGCTTATCTTTTGTTCATACAAATTAAAACAATGAGAAGATTTTAGTAGGATTATTTTAAAGGTCCACTGAAATTGAATTTGTGAAGACTTTAGTGAAACTGTGTAAATTTTTTACATCGGTACAATTTCATCTGTGTTAGATTTCAAAGTTTGCTATACAATTTTGCTCAAAAATTTAGGATTACAAAAGATCTAAAATATTAATCCTCCAAACAAAAATTAAAAACATATATATCTCCTATGTATCCTTGACGTTGCAACAAGGCTGCATCATCTCCATCTTAGCCACAATTTGAGCTACACAGTCCTCTGTTACTCTATTGAATTGCACAAGGGGGTCCTCGTTACCAACTGCAAAGTCATCATTTTCCCCTCCCCCTCAGTACACATTATAGCAACCATTAATCTACAAGTGAAATGCAAACAAAGAAGACAAAATGACCTCAATGGCATCCTTCTTGAAGTTGAAATTGGGCCTAGAAAATTGTTGCTGAGAGGTAGTAGTATAGTGCCTTGCAAATGCTACCTACAATGTGTTTCTCACCACACCCATTTTGGATCCCTAAATCTAGGTATTTTGGTTTCTGCTAATGCCTACTCTGCAGAAAATGGAATGCAGAAAGCATAAATTATCTTGTTAGCTTCATCTCCATCCTTATTATAAGCAATGGATTCAATGAATCTGAATGCACAGGATTTCACCTCAAATAGTAGCATTTGCTATGAAATCTATTGGAGCTGCCCATGTTTCCTATGGAAGCTGGCCAAGTCTGGTCTAAACTCTTTACACGAGGTAGCAGTCGAGAGCATCGGGAGTGGATTTGTAGGGTGCAAGAATCCACAGCCATGGGAGATGATTAGCCCAGTTGAATGCTCCCAGAAGATCAAAACCCTCCTCGACCATCTTCCTCACCTCTCTGCCTTCTCTGTCACCATCCAGCTTTGTACCAAAGACACTTCCCATGATGTTGTTCAGAGCCGCTGTTTGAAGATGTGGATGGAGTTTGACAACACCCCTACACATATTGTGTATATCCAATAACATTTTCAAACAGTCTGCATGATGCCTTGCGCATCAATTCTTCGTGGACTAAAGAGATGAGCAACCGACATCCTGCCATAATGGATGGCCAAGGGAAGGAACACCATTCGTCAATAAATGCATGACCATACCTTCACCCATTCCCTACGCCATTCCTCATTAATTACTGTGTGTCTCCCAAATAAATGTCCACTAAAAAGAAGTCATCCCACAATCCAACAGTGGGAAGCCTGGAAATTTCTTAAAATTTTATCGGCATCAGACAGTAGACTTTTCTGGTGAATTTCCCACCCATAATAGCCTATCGGCTAATTATTATTATTTTTAATCCTATAGTATGCGAAGCATAGAATGTGATGCATGTTTTGGATTCAAAAAATGTGATACTGTTTCAAAGCTATAGATGTTTTTCAATCAGCCTATCAATCAGGACTTTAGTCATAATTCAAATAGAAAATCAATAATAATTACTTATTAAATTCAAAGTAAAGCATAATTTATATTAGTGGAAAGATGATAATCTCCTTTAAAAACCCTTTTCATTTCATCAATTTTGGGTAAAAAAAGTCATCAGCCACATGGGCCATCATATAAGTTATATATTGCCACTTTTTGGGAAATCATGATCTTGCACATACCGACATACAAAATAGGGTTCCACATAAGGTATTGGAAAGATGACATCAGAGGAGGTGTTCTCATGGAAGAAGCCAAATTTCAACCACTTCAAGATATTTGGGAGTTTGGCATTTTTTCACATTCCAGGGCCTACATATTCCAAGTTAGATTAGACTGTAGAGAGAGGGTACTTTGTGGGGTAAATCGAGACCTCAAAGGAATATCAAATATTTATTCTAGGGGCTAAGAGGATTATAGTTAGGCATGATGTCAAGTTCATGGAGGACAAGGCATTTAGGAGATCCAAAGATTTTCCATTTGATGATCAGAGTGAGTAGCCAGTAGAAGCTCCAAGGATCATGCAATCGAATTAGGGGAAATGAAGCTCAAGTACAGTTACTAGTATAAGCATAGGCTTAGGTACTGAGAGTTGACAGAGTTTGGATCAATAGATGTAGTAGATCCAAAAGATGCATTAGGAAGACATGGAGGTTGATATTTCATCCTCTATAGTTGGAAACAGGAACCAATAAACACATAGGGATACTCGGGAGTTTGTGGGAGCTCTTAGGACAAATAATAGAGAACAGAGACAACTAGCCAAGTATAATGACTATATGGCATTAGTTATTCAATTGGTAGATAGTGAGGCTTCTAGCTATTAGGAGGTTGCACAACAGCAAGTGTGGAGAGATGCAACGGTTGAGTAATATACCTCAATAGTGCAGAAAGATATATGAGAGGTTGTGCATAAATCCACAAAACTGGTTTACAATTCGAGTGAGGAAGGAAAAGTTGCAAAAAATGACCCAATGCAAAAAAATGGTTTTTGGGGTTTGAATGAACCCTTTGGTTTGAGCAAACCAATTAAATGCAAGGTCCCACCATTCCTACAAAAAAACACAAAGAAAATAGTTTTTTAAAGGGGGTTCAAATGAACTAGGGTTTGAATGAACCATAGTTCAAGCAAACCCCTAGGGGTTCACTCAAACCCCCCAGGTTCGCTTGAACCCACCTTTTCCAACCTTCTCACCCTTTGGGTCCAAAAAAGTCCAAAATATTGGGCTTCAAAGCTCAAGTTGAGGATGAAAATGGAGGACACTTCACAGACCCAACTAGATGATGGTAGTCCTCGAAACGAGTTATCCAACGAATATAATTTTAATATGTTTTAGTTTTATTATGTATTTGTCTTTTTAGTTTTATTAAACATAGGTTTTTCACTGAAAAATCAAGCTCTCTATTCTACACATGTGGAAAAATAGTAGATTATAAAAAAAAAGTTGAGAAATATGAGTGCATGAGATATTGAAGTCCTTGATCCAACAAAAAAAAAATCGATACATAAAAAAAAAGTTATGCACTATATTGTCCACCTACATCTGAATTATAATTGGTTTGACTTTGAAACTTGATTAACAAAAATATATTCAATAAAAAACTATCTAACCAATTGGAAGCACTAGATATTGTAGTTACAAATCTAAATTTTAAAGAATTAGAATTTTATCCTTCATGGAAAAATGGTTATGCATTATATGGTGAGCGTCACTCCTTAAAATGTTATTTACTGAAAAAATTAGTTTTTGAAGGAGATGGAAAGAGAAATTCAAAATGATTCCAAACTTTTTGAAAAGAATATATTTAGAATCTAAAAACAAAATGTGACAAATCACTAGTTTGCATGTCATCTTCAAATTCTTCACGGTTTAGCTGCTATAGGTACCAAAAGTCAAGATTTAGCTAGAAAATTTATTTTAGTGTCTAGTTTGGCCAAAACTTGGAAACCAATATTGTGGGATCACCCTTGTGCCTAGACCAATAAATATGGTAGTGGTTGGATCACATTAGATCTATAAGATCAAGCATGGTGTAGATGGTAGCATCGAGAAATACAAGGCAAGGTTTGTGGCCAAGGGGTCCTCTCAAAAGGGGGGAATAGACTATGAGGAGACATTCACTCTATTGGACAGATATACTTCTATATGAGCCATGATCTCACTTGCAGCATAGATGGGATAACAGATCCATCAGATGGATGTCAAGATGGTATTTCTTAATGGTGAATTGGTATACATAGAACAACCAAAGGGTTTTTTAGCACACAATAATGAAACCCATGTGTCAAGATTGAAGAAAGCTTTGTACGGACTCAAGCAGGCTCCTAGGGCATGCTAGGAGAATATTGATCATAGATACTTGTAGGGAATAGGCTTCATGAAGAGTGAGGTGGATGCTAACTTCTACTACTTGGTGGTTGGGGTGATGTTCTTATTCTTGTTCTATATGTGGATAACTTGTTTTTTACAGGTTCATTGAGGCTCATAGAGGAGTGCAAGAGGGACCTTGCAGTAGAGTTCAAGATGAAGGATTTGGGTCTTATGCACTAATTTCTATGCATGGAGGTATGATAGAAAAATGGAGATATTTTCCTTGGACAAGGGAAATATTGCATTGAAATATTAAGGAGATTCGAGATGGAGGATTGCAAAGCCATGTCTACTCCTATGATCCTAAATTGGAAGAAGTAGACTCATCTAGGGAGAAGGATGTAGACCCCACCTTATATAGGCAGTTGATTGGATCTCTCATGTATTTAGTCAACACCATTCTAGATATATCATTTTCTATAAACTCTCTTAGTCAATTCATGGTTGAGTCGAAGAGAGTACATTGGATAGTGGCAAAGCATGTGTTGTGATATTTGCATGGTACAATTGAGTATGGGATCATATATGCTTGAGGTGATGAATTAAGGTTGATAGGCTATACTAGAATAGGTTTGGAAAGTAGTACAACAAATAGGAAAAAGCACTTCAGGGTGTTGCTTCAACTTGGGGTCACGAGTTGTCTCTTGGTATAGGAGGAAGCATAAGTTTGTGGCTCTAAGTTCTGAAGACGTAGAATGCATAGTAGCTAGCATGGTAACATGTGAGGAGATATGGCTTTGGAAGTTGTTGGTAGCATTTTTTGGTCAAAGGGTTGAGACTATGGTGATACACTATAATAATCAAAGTTGCATTAGGATGTCTAAAAATCTAGTGTTTCACGATAGGTCTAAGCATATAAACATCAGATATCAGTTCATCAAAGATTGTATATAGTGGGGGATTGTTCAACTGTAGTATATACCTATAGATTATCAGGTAGTAGACATTTTGAAAAAGGAATTTGGGAAGACGAATTTCATCTTCTTTAGAGATATGTTGGGTGTCATGCAGAACACCTCCTCGCTAAGAGGGAGAGTTAATTTATGTACCTTGGATAGGTGTCTGCAAACCCAAGATTATTTAATTAATTAATTGATTCCTTTAGAGACTTCTAGAAACCAGTTAGTTAAGGTTTGTTAAAGTCTAATTAATCTTATCCATTTATTGAGATTAAATCATGGCTATTCATTTTTCTATGAGAATATTATAAGAAGGGATCAATGGGCATTTGGAGAACATGCACTTGAGAAAGCATTTACAATGATAGAAAATAAATTTGTAGTGATAGCGTTGGGAACAACAAAAATGGAATTTTAGAAGGAGAAATTGAGGGAATAATTTCTAGAGAAGATATTTTTTAGAGCTTTTCTAGTAAGAGGTAAGCAATTTATGTATCTCTTGATTTACTAAAGTTTAATAAAATTTCTCAGCTACAATACTAGTTTTCCCTTCAAGGTTTTCCAGGGATAATTTGTCCAAAAATATTGTGTTCCTTATTTTCCATGTTTTCTTCTCTATTCCTATGATTTTATTTGTCAAGTTGTAGTTGTGTTATTTTTCCATATTTTTTGTGAATTAATTTTCAACAGTCAAATAATCTATATAGATAGAAGATTAATAATCAGTAATTGCAATAGAACTTTTACAATTCCTTCTTAAAATCCAATATGAGAAATAGAAGACACTAGATCTTTGGGTCACCAAGGTCCAAAAGAGAAGCAAGAAACTAAGATGTTATTTTAAAATTCACCTAATACATGGGTATGTGTAGGATCATCATGGAAAAAACGGGCCCTTAAGTGGTGAAAAATTTAGAAAAATCAAAGTTAGGCAACTTGACGTAAAAATTTGAATAAGTTTTCTATATTATTTCAAAAATATGTAACAATAGAATCTATAGAAAACTGAATTTAGTTTCTAAACTACTAGGTTTATTTATTTTTTTAAATCTATTTGGTGAAAATTTGAAATTTCAATGTAGTAGTACTTAAATTTCAAGGAAAAACTAAGTAGGTGTCTATTTGACCACCCTAACCACAATAAAATGATAATAATTTTTTTTAATATTTTAGATATAAGTATATGACTCATGTCCCGATGTGAGGCATATTTTTTTGTAATATTTTTCCAAGTAAATAATTAATTATGAATTTTTTATTACAATTTTTTAAAAATATAAAAGCTTGTATGTCTGACCACTTTAACTTGGTCAAAAATTCAATAATTTTTTTTTTCTTTAATCCTATAGTATGCAAAGCATAGAATGTGACACATGTTTCAGATTCAAAAAAATTGATACAATTTGAAATCTATAAATGTTTTTCAATCAACCTATCAATAAGGACTTTAGTCATAATTCAAATATAAAATGAATAATAATTATCTATTGAATTCAAAGTAAAGAATAATTTATATTGGTGGAAAGCCGAGAATCTCCTTTGAAAACCCTTTTCGTTTCATCAATTTTCGGTAAAGAAAAATTTATCATCCACATACCCTACACATACCCATCATATCACCACTTTTTGGCCCATCATGGTCCTGCACATACCCACATGTTAATAGTTACCATGGAAGGTTTCCATATGACCATACACATTGCTTCTAGAGAGAATGTTATTCTATTTGTTGTACTTCAGTGGCATCAATTTCTAACCTATGGCTATTAAATATGAGAAATATTTATCAATTTTTCTACTTTCAAATTGTCTTCCTCTCTATATATGGTTGATTGTAAAGGAATAAAAATTCTATAAAATTTCTAGAGCTCTGTCTAAAAGAGCTCATAATTTCCATTTCATTGTGTTACCTTTGCATATGGCATTCACCATAATTGAGTAGTCTCCCTCAAATGATAGGATTTGAACTCATGAGCCCTTGCAAAGTATTAGGCCAAGAGTGGCAGCTAAGAATTCTACCTCATTATTAGTGCCCTCTAGCAAATATTTTGCTTAATTGAAAAGAGTTTCTCCCTTCCAATTTCTTGTAATACACCATGCCCTAGATGGTCCAAGGTTGCCTCTAGATGATCCATCAAAATTTAGCTTTATCCATCAAGGTTATGGTAGAGACCACAACACACTTTCTCTTGATCTACCTTTGTTCCACCATTCCCAACCCATGGTGGTACTCTCATGTTTGGCCAAGGTAGCCATAATTTCACATCCCAATCTAAGGAATCAACTTCTTTGGGATATGTTTGTGATAACTTTGTTTTATTTTTTCCACTATAGTTTCTTCAATTTTATTGAGAAGGGAATCAATGCTCATTTTTTTATCCTGAAGCAACCTTCTATTTATTTCCATAGTTCCTAAAATATGATTGAAGCACTAGTAATCCAAACACTCCCAAAGGGTAAATGCTTCTTGATTAGAGGCCATGATTGAAAAAGGCTTAGAATTTCATTAGGAAGTGCCCTAAACCATCCCATCCTAGTAGACAACCATTTCTATGCATAGGGGCACCATAGAAAAATGTGATGTCATTTTATTTGGGGATTTGCATGAAACAAACTTTGATGGGCCATGGTATCCCATTCTACAAAACTTTTTTTTTGTCAAAAATTTTCTTTGGATCACTGCTCAACCAAAGGTGGCCTTCCTTTGGTAGGAAAAACTTGCTCCAACACAATTGAGTTGGTATCCCAGATCTATCTTTCCTCAATTCCTTATATAGTGAATTATAGCCCTATTTGGAAGAATAACATTTTGACTTTGCCCCACCCCAAATCAAAATATCCAAACCTCTTCAAAAAAAAAATTCTATTATTGACGAGTAAGGTAGGAAACTCAATATGTCTCTGAGGTATATCCAAAATAGTCAAATCCTTCCACTATTATCCAAATGTTCTATCATCCTCCAAATTTTCTACAATATAATTCTTCACATGAATTCCTTAAAGGAATTTTAGACTATGCTTAACTAGCTCCATTTCCAACATTCTATTTAAACTTTGATTTCCTAGCAATGAATCTTCCCAAAAGAGGTCTCCATTGCCATCATGTATGTCCTAAGGTAGGAAATCACAAACAATTGTCTTACATTTTCTATAAATTTCTATATTTGAGATCCTTTGGGGGGGGATGGAATGTGGTTAGAATGTCCACAAATCCATCACCACAAAGTTATTTGTGATGAAGGATCCTTTCCCACTTCCTATGTGACTCTTTGTGTATTTTCTATATCATCTTTTCCACAAGAGCTTTGTACTATAAATCCAAATTTCTAATTCCCAAGCCCCTATCAACCATCATTCTACAAATTTTATCCCAAGAGATCAAAGCTATCTTATTCTTTTCCTCAGTTTCTTCCCAAAAACATTTTCTTTTTTTCATCATCAATTCATTTATGATTCATGTTGGTAAAGCCATATATAAGAGTAGATAAATTGGGTGTGCTAACAAAACTAATTTCACCATTATGATTATACCAGCCCATGATAACCACTCACCCTTTCATGAAGACAACTTATTAAGTTTAATTTGAGATTTATTGGATCCCAAATTCTATGTGATCTTAACTCTTTTGCTAATGGTATTCCCAAATATGTGCAAGGGAACTGTCTCTTCTTAAAGCCCAACATTCTTAGTATGTCTTGTTCCTTCCACACTAAAGTATTAAAAAAGAAAACCTTTGACTTAGTCTTGTGCACTTTATGTCCCGAGGCCTTCGAATATAAGTTTAGGACTACATTCAATTGAAGGTCTTCATTCCTTTTTTCCAAACCCATTAACATAGTATCATCTACAAAGTTTTGGTGGGAAATAGTTGGTAACATACTTGTAACTTCTACCCATCAATCCTACCCATGGCCAACTCATTTGTTAGTACTCATCCTAGATCATTTACCATTTCTATGAATAGAAATGGTGATAGTGTATCCCCCTAACAAATAACTTGAGAAACATCAAAGAAGCCTTCCAAAGACCCATTCAAAAGGACTAAAAATATTGTAGATATGCAATTGTAGACCAAATATAACCACCTCATATTAAAGCTAAAAGAATCCATATCTTCAATAAGCAACCTCCAATAAACCATATCATATGTTGTTTTGATGTCTAATTTGATAAACATAATTGATCTATTGCTGATTTGGATGGGCCAGATGGATTATTAGGCTATGATTACTCCTAGAATTGACCTTTCCAAAAAAAATCTAGTTTTTTCATCAGATATTATACTGGGTAGAATAACCTTTAGTCTATTGGTCATTTCCTTTTCCATTACTCTATAGACCATGTTACAATGAGAGATTGGCCTAAAGTCATCCAACATTCTTGCAACCTCCTTTGGGATGAGGGCTATGAAGGTGCTCACTTCTCTTAGCAATCTTCATGAATTCCATGAAGAATCAATTTCCTCTACAAGTTCCTCCCCAATTAAGCCCAAAAAATTTTGAAAGAAGCTTGCTAGGAGCCCATCCATACCTAAGGATTTATCTACGTGAAGTTGAAAAAGGGATGTCTTTATTTCTTTGACAAGGAAATTTGCATTTAGCATCTTGTCTTGTGCTTTTTTCTCTAGGGTAGGGATATTTCTTAGCAAAGTTTTTTGTGCTCTTAGATTGAACCCATTGTATTGTTGAGGACATTACATAAAAATTTAATCGATTCCTCTGCTATCTTTTTTGGATCTTCCAAAAGTGATCCATCTTCAATCTTTAAACAAGTGATTCTAAATTAACTCCCCTTTTTTGTTTTTTGTTGTTGTGAAAGAACTTTGTATTTTTGTCCTCTTCTTTGAGCCAAAGCTCCCTAGACTTTTTCTTCCAAAAAATGTCTTCTTTTTCCAATATGTCTTCATATGATATCATTAGATATTTCTCTTTAGAAAATATCTATTGATCCATACCTTCTTGAATTACTTGCTCACTAAGCAACTGCAGATCTTATTCTATCCCTCTTTTAGTTTCAAAGATATCCCTAAAGTGTGTTCAATTCCACTCTTTGATTTTCTACTTCAAAAACATTAGCTTTTCTATCAAGAAAAATAGTTTGGATCCCTCTATCTACATCTCCATCTACCACTTCTCTACCAAGGCATGAAAATTTGGTTCCTTTAAGAACATATTTTCAAACTTGAATGGACACCTTACATGGTTGCAATATCCTAGTATATCCAACTGAATCAAGTAGTAGTAAGATCTCGAACATGGAAAAATGTATCCCTCCAAAATATACATGAAGGCTACAAGATCTCCTCCAAAACGAATCCTATTTAGCTTCTCTACTATCTAGATAAAGCCCAACCTCCTATTCGTCCAAGTACTTTTCCTATTCGTCCAAGTAAAAGTACCATTTTTAAAGTCAATGATCAAAAGTTAAATTTCTTTCAACTTAGCTTTTGAAATCCTTTTGAGATTGATTTTCCCCTTGAATTCCACTTCGCTTATCCTTATCTTATAGAATTTCATTAAAATACCATACTATGATGTGATTTAGATTAGGATGTAGTTTTATAAAATCCTCTATTTTTTCCAAAATTTCTCTCATCCTAATGCATGAATATGGCCCATATACATTAACCACCATAAACTATAGATTTGAAGAAACACTCCTTACCTTGTATCCTTGCCAGTTAGGGACTTCATTTTATTTATCGACTTGCACCATTATTTGTTTCCAAAATATAGCTAAGACCCCAAATGCCCCAGTAGCTTGTATCCTTGAGGCTTCTCATGCTTTCATTTTTCTTTTAAACAACTCTAAATCTACATTTTTCATCTTTGTCTCTTTCATGAGAAGTATTTCTCCTTTGGATAAATTCATTCTACACTTCACCAAATACTATTTGTTAGCAACATTTAAGCCTTGAACATTCCATTAAAGGAGCCTCATGGATCCTTAGGAAGGGGGCCTCCCTTCCCATTTCTTAGTAGCATGGAAATATTGGCTTTTCCTTCCACATCTCCATCCATAGCTCTCATTTCCTGGTTTGATTTGCTACCTCTAGTTTTCCTTTTCCCACAATCAAGTTTGGATTTTTTTGTTGACTTTTTATTGATCCCCAATTTTACAACCCTATTCAGCCCATCATCTTCCTTTGATTCCTGTAGGGCTTCCATAAACATTATCTGTATTCTCTCACCAATTCCCCTTCCTCCATTGCAATCCATTCTTATTCAGCACCATCCTAGTAATCTCCCTAACACAAAATGTCCTTAGCAAACAAGGGCTCTCTAGCCTCTATCGCTATTTCCATAAACTGATCATTAATATTTGTTATTTTGTTTAGGATTTTTATTATTTCCTTTTGTCTCTCTACCCCTTATATTTCATTATCTTGTTTTTCTATAGGGCTATAATTCTATGTATTGCCCATCCCTATCAAGGATAAGTTTTGTTTCTCTATTTTTTCACTAGAATAATCTACCCTTTACTCCAAGAAAAAGGGAATCTTGCACCTTTTTTAAGGCTACATATACGTATTCTTTATGATGGGACCTATTTCCTTCTCTTTACCTTTTGAGCTCTTCCCCACTTCCATTTATTTTGTCATTTATGTGCCCTTGGTGGGGTTTTTCTATCATATATCCTATGCACATTGGGCATGTGAATCTTCTCAGGTTTTTGTTCTTCTTGATCCTTCCATGGAGCACCCTACAACCATATTTTTTTGTGGTATAAATTTACCCCCCATTTGTTCTTTTTCTCTCACCATTTTTTGTATCCATCTCCCATTCTTAATGATGAGTTCCAAATCCTACTAGATCCCTGCTTCTAGATCTACCGCGATCACCATTTTCACCATCGCGCCTAATCGACCATTAATAAAATTCTCATATATTCCCAAGAAGGTCCCCAACTCATCCCTAAATGATATCTTGTCTTCTAGATTCCAATATTTAGATGGAAGACCATTTAAACAAACCCACATGGGTGATTTTTTATGTGATGTTTAGTAGGGTCAAATTTTAGTGTGCAATTGATGCAATAAAAACTTTATTCTTCAAAGGAAAAGTGGCCTCCTTGCATAATTTTTTGATTCAAGTTTGAATCTATGCATTCTATCAATAAAAAAAGTGAGAAAGGGGACAGATGCTTACTTTTTCCTTAAATTTTCTCATCCACCAATGTATAGTTTGTTCATCTAATCCATCTTTCTCGCACCATTTCATAAACAATACACAATCCTTCAATCGTTCTATTGATGCAACTAGGGACTTTGGTGGTATCACTATGGTTTTGCGATAGGGAACTTTCCTATAATTATCCTCTACTATATCCTCTATTTTTTTCTTTTAGAACCCCCCATTCCTAGTAGTGGCAGCCTTGGCCTTTCCTAGTGATTGCCTTGATCATAGGCATTCGGTTAAACCCTCCACGTTTTCTTCTTGCTCCCAATAGGATTAAAGTTACATCTAATGTTTAGAGTGGGTTTAGGGGTTAATTAGTTTATTATTATATTATTTATTTTTATTTTTTTTCTAAACGGTTTTCAAAATATGAGCATTACAATCCAAAGTGAGGTAGATTAATAGGCCTCATGACCATGCATAGTCTTGATTAAAATAAAATTGAAGCTACTATCGACTTCCTAAAATACCATCACTAGGAAAAATAATACAACATGACTTCATACAAGAGCTTAAGAAAGACCTTCATATTCGTAATTATAATATCAAACTGCCATGAGTTTTCACCGAAGACAACACCGAGTCATCAAGATATATATCAACCCATCACAGAAGTGCTAGCACTGATCACAAGCTCATTGACAGCCTCCTCCATGTCCACGATAGATGTTGCGCCCTTCCAGTTTGTCTTTCCATCCTTATCTACCAGTTGTTCCTCATAAATATAAGCCCGAAGCCACCCGCACCCTCATCTGGCTCCAAACCAAGGATCTTCTCTAGAAACATAATTATCCTCTTGCAAACATCCCTAAATTTTAGAATGCATGCAGGGTCAGCTGCAAAGACGAGAGGGAACTTCTCTTATGGCTTCCCTCATTTGTTCATCAAGTAGTAGTCCCCTGGCAGAGGCGCTCCTAAGTCGTCCAAATTTTCAAGGACATCGTCTAGACCAAGAAATAATTTATCCTATATCAATTTATTGCAAAGAAACCAAGCTACTTCCTTTGAATCACAAATATCCAAGACCACCGCGAAGAACGTTGCTGAAATCAGAGTTTACCCTATGTTGATGGTCCGTTCTGAGTAAATCATTCCCAAGCACAATTTTAATGGCATGCAATATCAAATCATATGTGTATTGAAAAACAATCTCAAAACCCTTTTCAAAGATCTCTCCTCAGAAGGAAATTTGCTACGCTGAACTTTCCAGACAAAGAAGAGTGTCCATTATACCCAATTCCACAAAATACCTCCAATGACGAGCTCTACTGGAAGTGAATACAATGAGCATTATCATCCCATAGATATCTATCATGGTTTGGGTCAACTATCCTAGCCATCACCTCACACACAACTCCCATGATTTTCTATTCACATTCATCATCTTTTCTTACATTGATCCCCTAATCTGTCTCCAAATTTATGTCATGCGAGCATATTACATCCTTCCTACCAAAGAGGCCAATTTTTCAAACTCGTCAGCCACCTCATTTTCCTCTCTATCGATATGAGATATTTTATAGTTCTCCAATTTACTTACAATTTGGATAATAGGTGATAGCTACTTCTTGAGCTTCAAGTTCAAGGTTGACCCTTGTCTTAGCTTGGATATAAAGAACAAGAGGGAAAAAATTAAAGAGAATTAGAAATTAGGTAAACAAGAGAAATTAGGAGAAAAACAATAAAAGAATTAAGGGAAGAGAAACAAAGTTAAAAAACAATAATATGGAATGAATGCATAGATATAAAACACTTAAAAATATTTAAAAAACCTTAATTAAAATCAAAATATCTGAACACTATAAGTCAATAATATGGATAATATTTGTAAATATTATAAACAATATTTGTAAATATTATACACAATATTCATAAATACTATACACAATATTTATAAATATTCTACATAGTATTTATAAATGTTGTACACAATATTTATGAATACTAAAATCAATAATGAAAATAAACTAAAGAGCTAAAAAAGAAGAAATGAAAAAAGAGTAGAAAACCAAATCAACTAGATATATATATATATATATATATATATATATATATATATATATATTTGATTCTTTTTCATTTCTTCTTTTTTAACTCTTTAGTTTTTTTTCATTATTAGTTTTAATATTTATAAATATTGTGTATAATATAAGTATTCTTAATTTTTTAATTTTTATTGTGTTTTATTTTTATATTTATGTGCTCTTTTATATATATATATATATATCAACACATAATAATAAAACACAATAAAAATTAAAAAAAAACAATACTTATAATTATTATGGACAATATTTATAGATTTTATAAACAATATCTATAAATATTATAGACAATATTTAGCTGATAGCTATTATACCGGGGGAACCCCACCGTGATTTCCAACAGGCTGATGTTGGAAACTCCGGTGGTGCCCGACACTTGCACTGTGTAATAAACGGAGGTCTTTCATGCGCCGTTGGCGCTTTGCTCACCACTACCGTAGTCTTTTTCGACATTATTGCTCTGGTCACATCAAAAGATTTTAGTTGGATTCGAACCAGGACTGTCAAGTTCAAATTTGAATTCATAATGTGCCATTGCCTGATACAGACAAAAATATCGTTGATGCTTGGATTTTTCTGGGACTGATACCTTTTGAGCTAGTAAATGAGCCGTTTCTTCTATCATGGGAATATGAAGCGATAAGGCTTTCTATTTCGTATTGAAACGATAGGTACCGCTTGCCACTAAGCACCAAAGAATATATTCATATAGGTGTATAAAGTTTCATTTAATAATTTAAGAATATATTCATATGGGTGTATAAAGTTTCATTTAATAATTTAAGAATATATTCATATGGGTGTATAAAGTTTAACATTTAATAATTTAGATTTAATGATGTATGGGGAAATCAATGACTTTTGGTAAGGGTCTTATTTAAATCCTAAGCACTTTTCTAATCCAAACAAAAAATATAATAAATAAAAGCATTAATTTCTCCTTTTCCGTGTGTAAGTGCAATAATTGTTTACAAATCAATGCAATAAAGCCTCCTTTCATATTATTTTTACATTATTAGAGTTTTCCATTATATATAATATAAAAATAAATAAATAAAATAAATATAAACAAATATAAATAAATAAAATAAATAATAATCTACATAATAAATAAAATAAAATAAATTAATTTATATAGTAAATAAAATAAAAATGATTCTTTAAATAAAATAATATAATAAATTTTTAATAATAAAAATAAAATAACTATTTAACTACAAGATAACTTATTTATACTATAAAAATAATTAGCCAATAGGCTATTATGTGTTCCCCCACCGGGATCTCCTCCAGCATCAGAAACCCCACCAGGAATCCCACCAGGATCTATTACATGGCATGTTGTACACTCTTGTTTGTCTCCGTGATGTGAAAGGTAATGCAGGAAGCATTCATCGAGCCTTGGAGACTTCACATGTGGGCATATGTTGGGTGTGATAATCACTGCTTAGTATATAACTAAAGTTGTATAGGAAGTGTTGTTTTAAAGAGAATTAGAAGGGGAAGGAGAGAGAGGTAGAGAGGAATAAGTGAGAGAGGGAGAGAAGTAGAGAGGGATGGAGAGAGTGAGAGAGAAATAGGTGGGATGGAGGGAGGAATAGGTAGAGAGGGATATGTGATATGGAAAGAAATAAATAAGGAAGGAGAGAGCAAGAGGGAGAGAGAAGGGGGTAGGGAGGGAGGGAGGAAGAGGTAGAGAGGGATAGGTGAGATAGAGAAAGAGAGAGATGAGGGTAAAGAAGTAGAGAGGGAAGGATAGACAAAGAGTGAGAGAGGAAAGGATAGAGAAAGAGAGAGAGAGGAGGGTAAAGGGGCGAAGGGAGGTAGAGAGGGATAGGTAAGATAGAGATAGGGAGGGAGAGAGACATGGGATAGAAAGAAATAGAGAAGGAAAGAGAGAGCCAGAGAGAATGAGAGAGAGGGAGGGAGGGAGGGAGGGAGAGGTGGAGAGGGATAGGGGAGATATAGAGAATTAGAGGGCGAAGGAGAGAGGTAGATAGGAATAAGTGAGAGAGGGAGAGAAGTAGAGAGGGAAGGAGAGAGTGAGAGAGAAATGGGTGGGATTTAGGGAGGGATAGGTAGAGAAGGATATGTGATATAGAGAGAAAGAGGGATATGTGATATAGAGAGAAATAGAGAGGGAAGGAGAGAGCAAGAGGGCGAGAGAAGGGGGGAGGGAGCGAGAGGTAGAGAGGGATAGGTGAGATAGATCACTGCTTTCTTCACGTCGTCCATTGATTTTCATGGCCGTAAATAATGTGGGTTCAACCTATCGGCGTAAGTATTGCACCTCATTGGGGTGCAAGTGCTAGTTATAAATATTATAAACAATATCTATAAATATTAGTCACAATATTTATAAATATTACACAAAATAAATAAAATTAAAGAAATAGCTTAAGCAAAAAAGGTTACCCTTTTTAAGAAATGGAGAGGAATATTATACAAATTCAAAATCTAAAGAAATAAATGAATAAAAAAGACAAAGGGGATCAAGAAAAGAGAAACCAAAAAAGAAGAACAAGGAAAAATACAAAAACAATATAATAAATAAATAGTTCTAAAACACTTAAAATAGAAAATAAACATTAATTAAAAACAATAAACAAAGACAAGACTTAAAAAAGAATAAAATTTATTAAAAAAAAACCAAAGAATAAAATACACAATATTTATAAATATTATACATAATATTTAGAAATATTATATACAATATTTATAAATGAAAAAATCAACAAATAAAATTAAAAAATAAACAAAAAAAGCTATAAAAAGGAAAGACAACAAAGAATAAGAACCAAATAATAAAATTAATAAACAAATAAATAAACCAAAAAGTACATTAAATAATACAACAAATTTTATAATCAAGAAGGAGGAAGAGGGGAAACTGAAGAACGATAGATGAGAAAAGGCGAGGGTGGGGGAAAGGAGACAGGGAGGGGGGGTGAAAAACTAGAGGATAAATTGGAGGAGAAAAGGCCTAGAGAAAACAGGGGGGAGACAGGGGATAGAATTAGGGGGTAGAAGGAACCAAGATGAAACTGGAAAGGAGAAAAAGGGGAAGGGGGGGCGAGGAAGGAGGGGATGAGAGATATAAGTGGGGATAGAGCTAGGTGGGGGGTGGGTTGAGGGTAGATAAAAGAGGTTTCCAAGAGGAGCTTAAGGTCCACCCTTCGACATGATTAAGGTTCGTCAAGTGCTTAAATATTTCAATGGCTTCTTGAAGTTTCATCTTGAATAAGTTGGTTTCAATGGATAAAATTTGGGTGTTTTCAATGCAAATGTGGTGTTTTTCTTAGGAGTGATTGGCCAAGGTAGATTTGAAGACACACTTGTGCTTCATGTCAGCACAGTACTTATATTATACACAATATTTATAAATATTAAAACCAATAATGAAAATAAATTAAAGAGCTAAAAAAGAAGAAATGAAAAAGAGCCAAATAAACTAGATTATATATATATATATATATATAAAGCATATATAAAACACACATAAAACAAAAAACAATAAAAGTAAAAACTATCATGGACAATATTTATAGATATTATAAACAATATCTATAAATATTATCCACAATATTTATAAATATTACACAAAATAAATAAAATTAAAGAAACAACTTAAGCTAAAAAGGTTACCATTTTTAAGAAACACAAAGGAATATTATACAAATTCAAAACCTAAAGAAAGAAATGAATAAAAAAGACAAAGGGGGTCAAGAAAAGAGAAACCAAAAAAGAGGAACAAGCAAAAATACATAAAACAATATAATAAATGAATAGTTATAAAACACTTAAAAATATAAAATAAATATTAATTAGAAACAATAAACAAAGACAAGACTTAAAAAAACAAAATTTGTAAAAAACAAACCAATGAATAAAATACACAATATTTATAAATATTATACATAATATTTAGAAATATTATATACAATATTTATAAATAAAAAAATCAACAAATAAAATTAAAAACAAAAAAAAAAATTAGAAAAAGGAAAGACGAAAAAGAATAAGAACCAAATAATAAAATTAATAAACAAATAAATAAACCAAAAAGTAAATAAAATAATACAACAAATTTTATAATCAAGGAGGAAGATGGGAAATTGAAGAACAAGAGAGGAGAGATGGCGAGGGTGGGGGAAAGGAGATGGGGAGGGGGTTTAAAAACTAGAGGATAAATTGGAGGAGAAAAGGCTCAAAGCAAACGAGGGGGAGACGAGGGATAGAAGGAGGGGAAATAAGGAACTGGGAGGAAACTGTAAAGGAGAAAAAGGGGAAGTGGAGGGTGAGGAAGGAGGGGACGAGAGATAGGAGGGGGGATAGAGCTAGGTGGGGGGTGAGTTGAGGATAGATAAAAGAGGTTTCCAAGAGGAGCTTAAGGTCCACCCTTCCTCATGATTAAGGTTTGTCAGGCGGTTAAATATTTCAATGGCTTCCCAAAGTTTTCTCTTGGAGAAGTTGGTTTCAATGGATAAAATTTGGGTGTTCTAAATGCAAATGTGGCATTTTTTTAGGAGTGTCCGACCAAGGAAAATTTGAAGATGCACTTGTGCTTGATGTCAGCACAATGTTCTTTGAATCTAGTATTGAAAGATCTACCTGTTTCCCCTATGTAGGGGATACCACAGGAACACTCAACCTTGTAAACACAAGAAGTAGATAAGATAATATTTTGCAAGGCTTCCTGAAGCATACCTTGATAAACTGGAGCATACTAAAGCAAATCCAATAGTGAAATCTTGGCCAGAGTAATACAAAGTTGCTCAAATAGATTGTAATTGCTAGGTGCTTTGGTCATGGGTTTAGGTGCTAAGGGAAGACTTGGTTGTGAAGGCGGTAAAGAAATAGGAACCAAAGTGTGGACACTGAAAAAGTAACCCTTCTACTTTTTCTTTCTTGTTTAGATCCTCCTTGTGACCTTGGCTTAGTTGTGCCTTGATTTAATGTTGTAATGTGGTCAACACATTCACATTAGGTCTTGGGCCCTAGAAAATTAAAATAATTCAAGTAGTGTTTTGCAAAAATGTTGTGAAGTGTTGTAACACATTTTCACACTTTTCTAGGACCTTATTATTATAATTCACCTAAATAACCTCTTTTTATCACTTGCCAAGCCTTATTTCAAAGTGTTGTAAAGAGTGGTAACAAACTTTCATGCTTTTCTAGGCTCGTCATCAATAATTTGACCCTCTCTTATGCTTAAATGACCCCTTTATACACTTACATGCCTTACTTAAGTGTATTTTAGAGAATAATCCCGTTAAACATCATTTAATACACTTTAATTCCTAACACCCATTAAAAATTATTATGAATAGGATGCCATCTAATTGCAATCCTAAACATTATTTCATTTATCTCCTAAGACCTTGGAAAGTGTTCCCCAAACACTAGGATTAGAAAGAGATTAAACTTGAATGAAATGAAAATGTAAATTGACATTTGTAATTAATTCTAAATGAGAGGAACATGTGGGGATGCCCATGAAGAGCTCCTACAAAATAGGAGCACATGGGGCACTCACATGGAAGGTGGAACTCACCTTGAGTTAAGTTAACTATTTGGAGAAAAAGATAACACAAGTATATAATGCATGTAAAGATCCTAAAAGTTAGGGATTGATGTTTACATGCATGAAGTTCAGTTCAGTTCAGTTTAGTTTAGATCATATCAAATTAGTTCAGTTTAGTTTAGTCCAGTTCAGTATTGGTTCAGTTTAGTTCAGTTATGGTTTAGTTATCTTCAGTTACACGTAGTTAGTTTTAGTTGAATGATACTTGACTTTAGTTGACCTGGAATTCATGACTAATGACTTGATTTGCATGATAGGTAGCAGTTGATACATACAGTTAAGTGGGGATGATCAATCATGTATGATATTGTCATGAATGGTGGAGAGATATGTTTCAGTTAAAAGAGATTGACTTAGACCCACCTTGGGTACCCAAGTTGACATCTTGGAGTTAACACTTTTGCATGATAAGATATTTTATAAGGCTGAGTTAATTGGGCACATTCTTGGGCACCAACTTTGAGGAGAAGCCTACAAGATATCTTTGGAATCAACATTGAGTTAGCACTTTAGATTTGGATGCCCAAATGGATGAAGGACTTGTTTTGACATTGTTCTTCACAATAGAACTCTACTTGCAAAGAATAGGCATGGATTTTGTGAGATAAGCCTTGTGCTTTGTAATTGTAAACTCTTTGGAGTTTACAAGGCTCATTATTGTCTATTTATTGCAACAAATTGAAGAGAGTTTATTAGATTTTATTGGAGATTGTGAAGAAGAATTGTTGAAGGAAAACGAAGCATCTCAAGCAAGGATTGGAATTATTGTAATCTTATTATGAGATTAAATAATACATTGATTCTTGGTGGATTTTTTTCCTGAAAGGGTTTCTCCATGGTATATGTTGTGTATCCTCTTTCTTCTGGTCTTATTCTTCTACAATCTTCTATCTACTTCTACAAATGGTAAAATGAATCTAAACAGATAATCATCAACAAAGACTTTGTAACAAAGAATACTTAATTAAACTTGGTGGTTTTGGGTCCCTGTAAAATCCATTTTTTCCTTTATCAAAAACAAAGAATACTTAATTAGATCTATAGCTACAATATTTTTACAAAGTATTAAGCTACACAATTACCTCCATTTTTCAACATTTGGTATCAGAGCTAACGATTGGGGTAGAGTTTGGGATGCCTTTCTCTTAAAATTTTGAAGGTTTTTTGGCTATAGTGGGAGCTTTTACTATTGTGTTATTGTTGATTTTGGAAAATAAGTTTTTTACAATGAGCTTTAATTCTCATTTAGTTATTGAAAGATTCGAAGGATCTAATTATGAGATGTGGAAACTAAAAATGGAGGATCTCATTGAAGAGAGAGATCAGTGGTTAGTTGTTGGTAATGTGACAAAGTCACCTACAATGATTTCAAATGAGGATTGGGCTAAGCTTGATAAGAAGGCAAGAGGGACCATAAGATTGTGTCTTGTTGTTGATGTTCTCTTGAATGTTTCAAAAGAAACTACTGCATATAATTTGTGGAAGAGAATAGGTGATATTTATCAAACTAAAATTCTTACTAATAAGTTGTATTTGAAAATACAGTTGTATTCCTTAAAGATGAAAGATGGTGATTATGTTGCAAATCCTCTGAATTCTTTTAATTTGATTCTAAGTCAGTTAGTATTTGTGAATTTAAAGCTCGAAGATCAAGATAAATGCATATTATTACTTTGTTCTTTACCAAAATCTTGGGAAAATCTAATTGTTTCTATTAGTGGTAGTGGTGCATATCTGAAGATGGACAATATAATTTCTACTCTCCTATCAGAGGAGATTAGGAAGAAGTCTAAAACGGAAATCCAAGATGCCTTGTTTGTAAAAGGTAGGCTTGAGAAAAAGGAACCTAAGGGAGACAAGGAAGGAAAGGGTAAGTCAGAAGGACGGAGTAGGGTAAAGTGTTGGAATTGTGGTAAACTGGGACATGTGAAGAAGGATTGTAAGAACAAGAAAAAGAGTTTTGATTCTTCTACAGAGGGATCCTTGGATGATAGTAATTATGCTTTGATCATTTCATGTAAAACTGCTAGTGATGACTCTTTTCTTGATGTTAAAGAGTGATCTTCACGAGGAGGATGGTAGTCATGATGCCATGTGTAGCTTGTACCATAGTTCAATGGGAGTAGTTGGCAGTGATGAGGATGCATCATTGGTAAGGTTATCTTCATGTGATTGGAGATATGGTTTTTTTCTTTGTTTAGAGTGGTTGTTATTATGTCATACTTTACTCTTGATATGCATTTAGAGTTTGGCATGGTACTTGTTCTCTTGAGACTAGGATGTATATATGTTATGGTGCATGTGATCTCCTAGTAGGAGATGGTTAGATCATGTTGTCATGTTTATGTTCTTGATTCATGATTGGAGGTTTGACATTGATCTTATGTAGTTCTCTTACGTATTGGGTACATTAATCATTTTCTTGATTACTTCATGATAGTGCTCTGTTGCATTTGGTTTTTGGCATGGATTGGTTGGTTACAGGTCCTCATGGATACTTGGAGAAATAGGTGAAGCTTTATTTCTCTTATGGTAAGAGATGTATGTTGGAATGGTTACTTGTAAGAAAATCTATTTTCAACAGTAAAGACCAAGAAGCCTACACCTTGGTTGGACATGAATTCAACACACTTGATGGTTTCACTTGCCTCCAAAGAGGTAGTTTGGTTACAGAGACTTGGGAAAGGTATTGGTTTTAATTGCAAGTAAGTTAAACTTGAATGTGATAGCCAGAGTGCTATGTGTTTAGTCAAAAATCCTATGTACCATGCTCGTACTAAGCATGTTGATGTTCAGTATCACTTTGTGTGAGAAATGGTTGAGAGTGGGAAGGTATTAATTGAGAAAGTTGACACTTTAATTAATGTTGTAGATTATCTTACAAAACTAGTTCCTACAGATAAGTTCTCTTTGTTTTGAGTATTAATCATTTTCCTAGAGCTTCATGATTATGCAGGTTGCATTTGAAGTTGGCATGGATTGATTAGTTTGTATAGGAAGGCCATTGGCCTTGAGTCCTATACTTGATTTATAATAATGATTCCTTGTTTAGAATAATTGCAATGTATAATGTCATGTGGGAGAACGTTGGGAATAGGATGCCATTTAATTGAAATCCTAAACATTATTTCATGTATCTCCTAAGTCCTTGGAAAGTGTTCCCCAAACACTACGATTAGAAAGAGATTAAATTCAAATGAAATGAACATGTAAATTGACATTTGTAATTAATTCTAAATGATAGGAGCATGTGGGGATTCCCATGAAGAGATCCTACAAAATAGGAGCACATGGGGCACTCACATGGAAGGTGGAACTCACCTTGAGTTAAGCTAACTGTTTGGAGAAAAAGATAACACTTCTATCATACATGTAAAGATCCTAGAAGTTAGGGATTGATGTTTGCATGCATGAAATTTAGTTTAGTTATGGTTCAGTTGCATGTAGTTTGTTTCAGTTGAATGCTAGTTGACTTTAGTTGACTTGGAATGCATGACTAATGACTTAAGTTGCATGATAGATAATAGGTGATACATTCAGTTAAGTGGGGATGATCAATCATGCATGATATTTGTATGAATGGTGTAGAGATATGTTTCAGTTAACATAGATTGACTTGGACCCACCTTGGATGCCCAAGTTGACATCTTGGAGTTAACACTTTTGCATGATAAGATATTTTATTTAAGGCTGAGTTAAGTGGGCACATTCTTGGGCGCCAACTTTGAGGAGAAGCCTACAAGATATCTTTGGAATCAACGTTCAGTTAGCACTTCATTTTTGGATGCCCAAATGGATGGACTTGTTTTGACATTGTTCTTCACGGTAGAACTCTACTTGCAAAGAATAGGTGTGGGTTTTGTGAGATAAGCATTGTGCTTTGTAATTGTAAACTCTTTGAAGTTTACAAGGCTCATTATTTTCTATTTATTGCAGCAAGTTGAAGAGAGTTTATCAGATTTTATTGTAGACCTTTGTGAAGAAGAATTGTTGAAGGAAAAAGAAGCATCTCAAGCAAGGATTGGAATTATTGTAATCTTATTCTGAGATTAAATAATACATTGATTCTTGGTGGATTTTTTTCCTGAAAGGGTTTCTCCATGGTATATGTTGTGTATCCTCTTTCTTCTAGTCTTATTCTTCTACAATCCTATGTCTACTTCTACAAATGGTAAAATGAATCTAAATAGATAATCATCAACAAAGAATACTTAATTAGGATCTACAACTACAATAGTTTTTCAAAGTATTAAGATACACAATTATCTCCATTTTTTGACAAAAATTCCCTGGTGGGACCAAGTTTCCACTAGGGGCGACAATCCTACTTGGCTCAAAAATCAAAATTATTTCAAAATTATGGCGGGCTATTATTTTCTAAACCTTGAGGTCAGCCTGTGATGTGGTATTTTCAAGAAAATTTGTATAATCATGTATAAATATAAGGTTTTCCTCTCATTTTTCATCTTCTAATCTCCTTAATTTAAAAAAAAATCTTATTTTCTAATCAAGCAATCAAGTGATTTAACATTCAAGCACTTTGGAACCATTACTTGCGAATCTTTAGATTTCCACTTTAAGGGTTGGGTGAGTTGTAGTATTGCATGTTTTTCATTCATTAATCTCTTTTCATTTCATTTTCAAGGTTTAATTACCAAACCGAGGTTTGACCAAGGAAAACCCCTATTCACTAACCCTTAATACTTTTTCTCCTCTTTGCATGTGCTTTCGTAGGTCTTGTATGCAGATTTGTCAAAGAGAAAGGTGTCAAAAGGTGTCAAAAATTCATCAAAGTATTTCAAAGTCAATAAAACCCTAAAATAAGATTGGAGATCACCTACAGACCAAATTCTGCATATTTGGATTCAAAAACCTGTTAGGAGCTAAAGTGCAGAATGGGAGCTACATATTGTATCTTCAAATTTCCCAAAATCTGAAGGTGGACTAAGTCGGCATCAGTGGTGAATTAGTCCCACTACTAGGCTTGAAAAGTGTTTTCCACAGTTCTGAATACCTTTTTGGTTGAAACATGTTCCTACAGAATTTCCCCAAATAGGACTAAGTCACCCAGCTTGGCATAAGTGTCCCAGTATGATTCAATAGTGATTTTTGTGGGATTCTAGAGCCTCTCTACATCACATTCCAATTTCCAAGTCCACCTCTCCAGTGTTATTCATTTATGTTACATTTTATTTGCATTCTTAGTTCATTTTGCATATCACATTATTTTTTCAAACATATTGCATTTTCTTAGTTTTGCATCCATAGTTTATCTTCTTTATCAATTTCCAGCCTTAGAAATAATCTCCCTTGACATATTTCAATCTTTATTGCATTGGAATCTCATGGAATTTCTTGAGTGTGAACATTGTGAAATAGGATTCCTCTTCATTCCCCTTTTAGATGTGGATAAGAGAAGTTGTGATCCCATTTCCATTGTCCACACGAAGTAGGTTGAGAAGTATATTGATCCAATTTTTGTTGATTTCTTCAAGTGTTATACATATGCCCTATGACATTATAAGAATTCGTAGCTTATAAGAATCTTGTGTAAAGGTCTGACAAGTCATTAGCGACTAAGACCCCATGAATAGAATGAATCCTCTTAGAAGAAGGGCTAGCCAAATTCAAATAAATGATAGGTCTCTTAAGCCTTTTAGGGCCACAAACACAGTCATTACATTTAAAAACTTCTCAAATTGCAAAGAGGAAGTAGAGAGTTGTGATGAAGATATTTGTTTGGGAGATCTACATATAGGAGATAATACCTCTAAGAAATTATCCTAGGAATCCTCTAACATATCAAAATCTTCCTTAGATAAAGCATTATCATAAACATTAAAACATTCCAAAAAAAATCTAACATGGCTCATATTGGGTTCACCAAAAATGTAGAGAAGGGGGATTCACTGCTCGTGAGTCTCTTGATTACCATGAGAATCCTAGGGAATGAACTGTCCCTAAACTTCCTTATACTACCTAATGGGTTGAATAAAATTAAATAGATTGCAAGAAATATATTGAAAGTAGAGTTTCAAAAGTAATAATAGAAAGATAGATTTGGGGACCGAACGAGCAAATCACTAAGATTTTTGAGACAAAAGAAGTTCTTAGCTAGAGATGGTAGTGTGGGAGCAAGATGTCAACATGGTATACTAAAGTCCTAGAGGAGCGCTAGCGTCCTATACGAACAAAGCGCTAAACCCTTAGACAAAACTTCAAAGGGTCTACTATAATTGTTCATTTCATAAGTGTAGGATTAAACCTAGATTAGTGTTCTTGATCTTAGCTTAGATTCTTATTTCAATTGCATTTGTATTATTCACATCTATGATTTTCCCCCTCACACAATTTTTTTCTAGGGTTTCATTAGGATACAAATCAACAAGGTGATTAGATTAAATTTAAACCATGAAGGTGAGCCAATCAGACCTAGATCTGTATATTTTTGAGCCTCAGAAATGGATAGGAATTTATTTTCCTTGATTAACCTAATTAGACTATGTTCCCTAATTAAAAAAATGCAAGATTCCAAGAATTCACAGACAGTAATAGGGATTTGCGAGAAGATCTAGGAAGGGAATAGTGTTTTGTACCTATCCTAAAAGTTTGGTGTTGGTTAACATAGGATATGGGTTCCCAAGGGAATCTTTATCCTTGTAGGAGTGTCCTGAATCTATTTTCATAGTCCTCTCATGTTGGATCTGAGCTCACAATTCCTACCTATAAATTTACCAGATCACTATCAAATAATTTTGTAGGTGATTTTTTGTGATATAACAAGTTGAATGGTTTTTAAAGCAACAATGGAAAAATGATCTTCAAATCTCCTTCAGTCCTCTCCAAACTTGATACCTACACATTCAAAGAGAGAGGAAAGGTTGTTCCATTTCTAAGGGGATTTTCTTAGTCAAACCCTGTGTTAGTTTTTCCACTTCCACAATGGAAATTTCAATGATAAAATGATAAATGATGAATTCACAAAGTGCTACAACTCACCACCCTTCAATGGCTCCCTTGAAGGATTGAAGTCATGCACATCACCTCAAGGTCTTAGATCTTGCTTCCTTAAATGCTTGAATTTCTTGGAGACCTACAACAAGGGGTTAGCCTTCACAAACAATGATGACATGAACATACATGAACTCACATAGGATTTTACATGACACTTGGGTCTTGAATTGCTACAATGAATCTTCAAAATGTTTCTCTTCACTTGCTCTTGACAATAATTATTACTCTTAATTTTCACCTATTGCTAGATAGATTTCAAATGATGCAATAACTAGGTATTTATATGCAATTAAGCTAATTTCTCAAAAATTAGATCCCAATAATCAACCTTTGCAACTTGAATTTCAAATGTTAAAATGTTGACACTGGAACATGTTTAAATTTTGATGGAAATAGAATAGAGGGACATTTTCGCCATAAGGCATCCCCACCCTTCCCCTATTTTGTGGAAATTAAGGTATTGGGGGAAAAGCATTGGATGAATGCATTTTTATCTGCTTGTAACTTTTTGAAAAATGATAAAAAAAAATAGGCCTCAAAATGCATAATTTAGGATATTAGGGGGTTAATTATGCTCAATAATTTATGGGGAGAAAACCATAGTGTGAAATTGTTAAGGGTGACAATTTTTCATGCTACAACATGTATGAAGTTGGAATTTGAATTTAAACTTTAAAAGTTTCACTTCTGGATATAAAACGAATTGCAAGTAAATCAACCCAAGTTATTGAACATATTAATTTTGAATGGAAAAAGAAATTGTGAAATTAAAATTCCCACTCTCTTCCATTAATTCCTACCTATCGTAACTTGCACATTAATTATGTGTATATTTTTCTAATTTTTAACATTATAAGGTATTTTTTCATCTCATTTGATCACAAAAGTGGAAATTAAGCAAGCACTACATTGATTTAGCAAACAAGAGTGAAATTTGGGGGAACAAAGTTGAAAATTTGCAGAGCAAAAATAGTGAACAACCTATTATTGCATAGATTTTAGAGACCTATATAGTAATTGAATTTTTGCAAAAGAATATGAAACACAATCAATTGTAAGGGTTTAAGTGATTTGTAAAAGTAAAATGAAGTACAATTATGGGTAAATTATAATGATTTTCCATGAATTAAAATAACATTGAGTTGTGAAAGTTTAGTATGAATCTCATTTTAATTAAAATGATAAAATTACTTCTATTGTAGGAAAAAAAAATTTATGATAGGATTTTTGTAAAATTGAAAACCTAAAATAGCATAAATTAGTGAAAACCCTAGTTTTGTGAATGGGTTATCATGTGTATTTGTTCTAACTCAATATAGGAACCGTCAACCAAAGATTGAAGAAGGTAAAGGATGAGTTCTAGGGACCACTTCCTCCATCTCATATCTATCCAATGTATGAGATTGTATCAAACACCCATTTAGAGCATTTTGATACCAATGAATTCCAAAAAAGAGTAATTGGTTGACATGTGGGTGCATTATTTAAGAATACAAGTGGACTTCACATGGCAACTGAGTTTCTAATGGTTGTAGAGGCATCAAAGTTGGTCCTTGAGTGCATTCATTATTATGCTATGCATAGGAGGGTGGTAATTAAAGAAGGTAGAGTTTGTATTAATTTGACTCTGGAAGGATTTCTAGAGCCCTTAATATCCTAATTTATCTAGTGATGAGCCCATTAAAGAGAGAACAAGATAGGAATCAATATAAGGAAAATGAAGATTCCTATAAAGAAGATTATGCATTTGGCTTGGATGCTAGATTAGAATTTTTAGAAGGTCAAGAAAATTTAATATGTTTTGATATATTATAGATTCAAGTGCAATCAGGTCCCAGTTTATTGGATTGGACAGAGTGGGTGTGTTGGGGAACGACCCAAGGAAAAAGTTAATCTACAACATTATCCTCAACTATAATTGGAAGAGACTATTAAAGATTTCCACAAGTTAAATTATGAATTTACTATGAAGTTGGTCAGAACAGTCAAAGGGGACAAGGCCAAAATAATTTTGGTTCATGCACACAGCATAATCTATCCATGTGGAAGTTCGTTTATCAAATTTCCCAAGTTTATGTACATCAAAATTGATGGATTCTTAGGTAAACCTTATATGCTCCTAAAGTACCATGTGGATAAAATCATGTTGTTTATTATTACAAGACAAGTATTTCCTTTATATGAAGTATTTGAGAAACTACATAGGAGAGGGAAAATAAAATTCCCTTTGCATTTGGGAAGATATAAGTGCAATATGTTAGCTAATGCCAAAGTGTCTAAAAAAGAACTATAAGTGTTGAAGCTTCAACCATAGGATAGTGAGAGAATTAACTATGACTAGTGTGGATACAATAAAGCTTAAACAATAAAATTGTACATGAGCCAAATCCATAATACTTTTGGGATAATTACACAAATGATCATGAAGTCATAAAGAAAGCTTATTAGAAGATGACTCTAAATCAAATTAGGACATTAGGAGTCTTTAATTTCCAGCCTCAGGTGAACGATGCTAATGAAAATGTTATGTATCCCAACTGTGAGTTGAATAGGATACTCAACCAACCAATAGAAGAACTGGACTACAATGAACCAAAATAAACTTCTTTGGATATAATCATGAAACCAACATTGGATGCTAGCCAAATGTGGATAAATAATTGTATGTATAATTTGAAAATAAAGGGGGTAGCAATAACTTTCCCCAAAGGCAATACCAAGGAAATAAAGATAAAATTAGTGGAAGATGAAAATTATGATGACTTCTTGGTGAAGAAGAAATATTGTGGAAGAAAAATCTATGGAAATGGAGAAGGTTGAGGGAAGTGCAGGCTTATCAAGTGTTGGAATCACATTCGCTAACTTATTTGAGAACCCTAACCAACCAACCATTGCAATCCCAATAAATCTAATAGGGAAACCTAGATGAAGATATGCAAGTGCTTCCTCTCTTCCATAAGCTAAGTTAACAAAAATCACTTCACAACGACCAAGTCAAGTAACTGCTCCTGCTATGCAAGTAATAAATCCTAAAGGGAAGAGTTTCAAATTTACACTTCCTATTCTATTACAAAGTTGTTTTCTTCTCCCACCTCAGTAGAAATTGTCTTACCTATGGCCAATCTAATAATACAAGGGAAATTGGAAGTTGAACCCACAAATGAGGAGGATAACATGAAAATTAATGAAATATTAAGGGAGAAGAAAAAGTTGGATGAAATGATTATAAATTTTATGATAAAGACAAAGAATAAGTAATATCCCAATTTACAACCCACCATATTGGTGGACAACAAAGATGAAGAGGAAGAAGGAGATTGTATAAAGTATGATATAATACCTAAAGGAACAACTTCTATTTCAATATCTTTAGAGCAAGATCTAAGTAAGGTTCAATTTTGTAGGAAGTAATAAAGGTAGTTGAAGGTGGGGTCTCAAATATTCACATTGAACAAGAGACAAAAAAATCTATTCATCCTATTATTTTTGACATGGTCAAAGACCAATCTCAATTTGAAGAGCTTAATAAGGAGGAAACCCCAATAGGAAACTTGTGAGAAAGTACATCAACAAATTTAGAATTTTATACGAGAAAGGTAATTCCAATGTAAGGTGAGAATGTAGAATTTGAAGGTGAAGTTGATGTTGTACCAAAATAAACAAATAAATTGGTACAAGAAGGGGTTACTTATAAGATGCAACAAGAGGTCAAGAAAGAAGCAAATCCTTGAGAAGAATCTATTGAGACAAAACAACAAAAATTTCCACAAGGACAAGTTAATGAGGAAGTTTCTAATTTTCTAGTGGGAAAAGGAGATATGAATGTTGAAATGTTACTTTAGGAGAAGTTTATGTAGAAGAGGTAGTATTACAAGAGGAAACACATACACTACATGAGGAACAACCACAAGAAGATATTGGTGAGCAAAATGTAAACTCAAATTTTCAAGTGGAAAATGATGAAGAAGTTACATCATCATAATGTTCCAAGAAAGAGGAGGTTTTATAACAAGTTCTAGACTAGTTGGCCAGCCAATTTCTACCACCACTTCATGTACAAATGGTTCTCTTAAACTTCAAAAGTCTAATGCAATAAATGGATGTCCATAGACCCAAGAAGAAAACAAATAAATTATGCATTCCATTAAAATAGATTCTAGACAAGGGTGAAGAAGTTCCAAGTTATTGTCCCTATAGATCAAAAATATAAAGGAGAGATGTTAGTTTTTTATTATCAAATCGTCATAGTTGAATCGAGACTTGTGACTAGAGAACAAGAAATTCACGACCTCAGGGGAAATGTAGATGAAACAACCACTAGAATTATGAAAGATAAAAAAATAAAAATAAAGAACTAAAGGACAAGATTAAACAAATCCAAGACTTCATCAAGGAACTTATTCAACCCGATCAAGCTATGGAAGAACTAACTCCTCACCCAGTTTTATTGTCAAAGGAGAAAGTTGAAGCTAAGGATAATATGATTCAACATAAAGCTAATGTGCATGATAAATGAGTGGATGGATTGGTCACAAAAGGAGAGGAAACAATAAAATCTATGATAGCCAGAGAGAAAAAATCAAATGGGAAAAGAAGGCTGGCAAGTTGAAGAATTGTGAAAGGAGGCTAGTGCAGAATGACATTGAGTTGAAAATAATTTTGGAGATTGAAAAACTCAACATTAATTATTTCTTAAAGAAACATATAACTGCTAGTGAAGATCTTCCCAAGTTAAATACAAGGGAAATCCAATTAAAATTGGAGAAGGATATGGTTGAAGAGTGCATAGATCATATAGAGACATTAAAAGATATGATTAGAGACATTTTGGAGAAAGACATCCCAATCATTGATGCAATCACAAAGAAGGTTAATGATATTAATCAACTAGGTGAGAATTATGTAGAAGTAATGAAATTTAAAGCCTATTTTGTAAATGCATTACATGATCATGTTAGCCACATGAATGAAGAAATGTTGAACAATATGATCAAGATCAAATTTTCAATTAAGGACTACAATAAGGAAACCAAGAACAAAAATGCACAGGTAAAGACCATAAAAAAAATCTATACTAAGTATAGATTCAAATAGAATGCATCACAAGACCTAGGAAGAGATAAAATAATAAATTTTGGTAGCTTTTGGAGATTCATACCTTAGGAGGTAGGAAGAATTGTGAATCAAATACAATAGAAGAATATTTTTCCTTTGAGTAATTTTTGGTGAAGTTCTCCCTTTTAATGATAATCACTTGATCAATAAGGTTAAGTGGGAATTTTGCACTCAACTGGTTTGGTATGTTTGAGATGTGATTTTTAGAATATAAAGGTGGGAAGATGGTAATTGAAGATATCCTTGATGAAAAATGAATGTGGATACTAGTGTGTTAGTGGATTTTTGATTCATTAATGAAATTGCAAGATTTTTCAGCCAACTTGCTCAATTCAGCAGGAAGTATTTTTGTGATATAGTTTTGGAGAGTGATGTTGCAAAGATAAAGGGTTCATTGGGTTGAGGTAGAAAATTATATTGAAGGATTTCTCTTAATACCTAACCAACATGAATGACTTATGTTAGAATTTTTATAGAAAAGGAATTTTGATGCTATGATGATGACTTCCAATCTTCTAATGTTTTCATGCACGGCTTGTCAACACAATGAAATTAGTGATGTGCTACTTGATTCTAATCTTACAATTGATTTTATATTATAAAATTTTGACCATTTATCATTGTAATTGATTTACGGAATGCATCCTTGTTCTATAAAAGGGATTGAATCATTCTTATTTAGTTAGATTAAAAATTATTGATACTTGTCAAACTTAAGTAGGAGAATTATCAAATTCAAGTTTGCTTCATGATTTCTCTTTACATTTTATGAGATTGAGCACTTGTATATTCTCGTACAAAATATTGAATTGGAGGCCAAATATTGATAATTTTTAATTGTAAATCATTCATGACTATAAATTTGTCATTTTATCTTGGAATACCAAATTGACGTGCAAGTATTTTCTAGTGCATTTGGTCAATTTATCGATGTGATAAATTTTCCTTTGAATCTTTGCATCATCTATATGTAGTTGTGATCATTTTTGGTGAAGTATAGATTGATTTTGTCTTGGTTCCTTATTTAGAGTGAATATTCATGTAAAATCATTGAAAACTTAGTTTTCTTAGATCTTTTATTCTTCTTCCCCTATCTTTTCTATTTTTTATTAAAATCTTTGAGAAGTGGAACTTAATGAAAATTTTTGTGATAAGTCACATGAATGATGTTAAGTATTTTTGAAACTGTATTTCATGGATATTTCCAGATAGTTTTAGAAGAATTAATCAAAGTTAGATCGTTATTTTTGGTATTCATTGAAATAACTATTGAATCTATAAGAATTTGTGAGTTTAGGAAAATTAATAAATCTTTGTTAGTTCGTAATTGTTGGTGTAAATAAATTCTTGCACCTAGTTAATTCATTATTAGGGGACTTATTTACATATGTTAAGTTTACTTAGGTCATAGGAAGGAATATTTCTAGAAGGTGTTAGTTGTCATTAGTTGTTATCTTATCTTTTGACTTGTAACACATGTGAACCTAGGTAAGTGTGATTAGTTGTCTCATGTCATATGATTAAGAAACTTGTCATAATCCTATGACATCTTGCATCTCACCTTGGCTATATAACCAATGATTTTCTACTACATTGTATCATCACAATATATCATTGAATCATATTGATAAGAATACAGTTTATTATTGTCACATTCTATTCTCTCTTTTGCACTTTCCTTTTTGTCTCTAGGTCTTGGCAGCCATAGCCAATTCTAACAAGGTATCAAAGCGGGTTGTGTGCCATTAGAGAGTCTTTTTCTGAAGAAAGATACCAGATTTGGGGGTGTTCCATTTTTGGCTCTTTATTGCAAGTTCATATCAAAGCTTAATGGTGCAAATATAAGCTCACCATTGCGTCCAGAAGGTTTGAGAAAGTTGATTTTTCCTTTTTTTTTTCCAAATCGGACATATGAGGCCAAATCAATGAGGGTTTGGAGCTAAAGGGTGGTTGCCAGATCCAAAAGGTAGTTGCATTTTTGGAGCATTTTGGGTCAAATCCAACCCTACCATCACATCCAGAATGGCTGAAAAACCCTATTATCGACTATCAATTCATCCATTTTGAGCAGTGGTTTTGTGAGGCAAAAAAAATGCCTAGACAGTCGTACGGCCCCCCAAGCATCATCATTACATAGGGTACGATTTTTTCAAAAAATAAGTTACAATAAAAATTTTGGTTGAAATTTTTTTTGCAAAAATTAAATCTCAACAATTAAATTTTGTTGTAATTTTTTTTTTTAAATTCAAAAAAAAAAGTACAGAGTCTGTAGACCAAAGTTTGCAGACCCAGATTGTACCAGCAGGTACTGTAGCCAGTTTTCCAGCCTCCACGTGGTCGTGTTGGATAGGTAGGGGCTCCACCAAACCTGCCGTCACCAAATCTAGTGACTGTCATTTCAATTAGATGGGCTATCATCTAAAAAACCGGTGGGGGTTCTACAAAAATCACCAGCTGGTAAAAGCATAATTGGGTGTTGAAAAATAAAAATTCGATCCCACATCATATAATCAGTGGCTTGATTAGAAGTACCGGCAGAAAAAATAGTCTCAGGCCATTGTCAAATCCTAAGCATATTCCATTGAAGTTGAAGATTCCTCAGAATATTCCATGAGGACATTCAACCTGTGACGGGCTCCAAGCCATCATTTTTAAGCCTGTAGTTGCAACATATTCTTACAGGCGGAGGAATATTCTTCTTTGACAGGCTTCCAAATGTCAAATTTAATCTCATGACTTGATGACATCAGCGCCACGTCATCATTTTCTAAAAAAAAAAATTCCCCCTCACTAATGAGTTTTTTTATTTTGCAGTTCAACTTCTGAGGCTCATAACTTGCTCATTTTGACTCCTTTTTCGAGCAATGTTTTTTGATTTGGGATAATTTTTCATGCTCTACATGGTTGTGCAATTATTTTTTGGTTTTGGTGCTTGATTTTTCCAGAATTTTCATATTCTCACAGGTGTTGCTACTTCATCCTCATTTTGGGAAATTTAGGAGCTCATATCTTGCTCCTACAGTAACATTTTTTGGTGTAATTTTTTTTTAAAGTGCATAATTTTTTGTGTACTTCTCAGTGGTATGATAATATTGATCTAATTTTGTACCAAAAATTATACTTAATTTTGTGGCCTATTTTGGCATCTATTGCACTAAGATCAAGTCTAGCTTGTTGTTTTTGGTATCTAACAACTATAAATGCACTAAATATAAAGTGCCAAATAAAATATTGCTTGGGGGGTTTCTTTATTAAGTGATTTGGGGGGTATCTTAATGCATTTCTTTTATATGTTTTCTTGTGCTCTCTCATTTTCGTGGATCATTCCAAGGTTCCTTTGCTCACATCATATAATTATTCAACATGGCATCAAAATGCATGGAGTATTCTAATGATAGAAGGTCACTCTCTATATGTTGAAGATAAGGTACCTAAACCTACAGATGATGAAAAAAAATTAAAATGGATGATCAAACATACCAAAGCTCTTGGGTGTATTCATAGACTATTTTCTAAAGATTTGTTGTTTCAAATTGAATCTATAGACACGTAAAATTTACTAATTGGAACTACACGCTTGATCCCAACTACTAACACTGTTTCATCCTTAATCATCCCTCAGTCTAACCATTTAATCGAATACCCTTATTTGATTAAATTCATCAGTTTTCCTCTCTTAATTAAATAAATCATTTATCTGATTAAGTCATTCTCTCTTTAATTAAATCAATCAATCTAATCTAATTAACCTTAGCTCCTTTATTTAATTAAATAAATCAATTTTTATTTAATTAATCTCTAAGGTCTATCTCTATTAAATTAAATAAATTAAAACCCTATTTAATTTAATCTAACCATCATCCCATTTAGTTAAATAAAACAAATATTTATTTAACTATCTTTGAAATCACATTCCTCTCATCTTTGATTTAAATCAACCCATAAATCTAAGTCAAATTTGTCACATCATCTAATCCCTCATTAAATTAATTAACCCTTGATTAATTTAATCCTAATCCGTGTCCCATCCTCTAGCTTTTGCCACTTGCACATGAAAATAGATTTAATTCATTTATTAAATCCCTAATTTTTCTCAACATGGCATAATAGAGGAATATTCTTCCAAATTTGAAATCTTTCCAAGTGGACTTTGTCCTTACAACAAGGAATTTATTTCATCTTTGCATTGAGCCTAGTGGAATTTAAGACATTCCTTTTTCCCTCTTACATGTCATTTTATTATTTTCAAATTCCACCTAAATGCATAAATATGGGCACATTCATCAAAATGTACACATCCCTCATTCATTCTCATCTTGACAAGTGGCACTTGGCCATTGGTTGAAAGTTAGTCCCACATTGCTTCATTTTTGGAATTTCTCCAACTTGTCATTCTATAAATAAGAGGCTTCTTTCCTCATTTGATCATCCACAATTTAAGAAAACTTACTATACTCAAATCCATAGCAATTCTCACCCATTTTCATTAAGTCTTAGCTAGGTTATAGAGGTTTTTTTTTATCTTGGAGCACACTTGAATCTTCAACAAAGTGGATCAATCATCATCAAATCATCAAGAGATTTCATATGAGTTGGTAAAGGGCCAATTTCCACATCAAATTGGCACCAACTCCCCCATAAGATCAAGAGTTTGCATATTCTTAATAGGATTCAAACTATTTCATTGCCTTTTCATTGTATTCTTGCTTTCATTCCTATTTTGAACATGGTTAAATCGATTTTATGGTGAACTTTGATCTTAATTTGCATTTGAATCTTCTAATTTTTTCATTTATTGTCTCTTGCAGGTATTAGGATCCTGGTTCTACATTTTGACGCTAGAAGGAGGGCAAACCAGAAGCTTAAACCATGTTTTTTCATCAAAATTTTCTACTTTTTCTATTTTTTGTGTGTCTATAGGGAAGTGCACCGCTAGCAGACTAGTGTCACAATACAGAACTGTTGGCATCCCATCGTCGCCATATAGCACCGCTTTAAACTCCAAATAGTGACACTTTGTCTTTCCCACCCAAGATTCAAATTTTCAAACAGCACCGCTGGTTCTATTTTCACATGCTAGAATTTTCAAATTCCAAACTCCACCGCTGACCAAAAGAGTGATGCAATCACACTCTTTGTCCCTACTGTAGAACAACGTTGACTGAAAAATAGTGCTATATAGAACCACTGGATAACTTCAAACTACACCACCTGTGTAGACTCCACCGTTGAAGGGAAGTAAAAAGTGAAATTTGATTTTTTTATGACATGTTCCTTTTTCAATTCTGAGCATTTGGATTATTACATCTTTCTTAACTTATGTTTTGCAGATCTAATTGGTTTTCTTGTAGGTTGACTTGATCAAAGGTGAAGGAGAAAATAGGCATGATGACATCACTTTCTCATGATACCAAGTGTTTTTTTACACTTTAGTGTTTTTTTAACACTCTTAGAGAATTCACAATTTCTCTTAAAAAAATTGTTATCTTTCATGTGCTTAGGACCTACTAAATTTCTTTTGGGCTCTAAAAAGAACATTTCATATTTTTGCTACAAAGGGGTTTAAAAATAACATTAGGACAAGCTCACTAGATTTGGTTTGACGATTAACAATTTAACAAGGAAAATTCCATATTTCATTTTGGTGCACTAAAAAATAATCAAATCATTGTTTTGTGGACTTAAATGAACAAGTGTTTCTTTTTTTTGTAATTAGTTACTCAAAGTAATATCATTAAGAGGACGTATGCACTTCTCTTGTGCCTCACGACGATCTTGAGAATCAAAAGGCCTCTTGGTGACATTAAGCTGTGTAAAAAATTACCCACACACTTCAATTTGGATTTTAAAATTAAACAAGTCTTGTGAGTATGAGTGGAGCATATTGCGTACATTCTCTCTCTTTGTATTACAAAAAATATTGATCAAGTTACAGATATAGCTTTCTCACTTTTGTTTATCTTAGAGGGCCTGCCTTGCGGGAAAAAGTACTCACCCAAGGGAATGACCCAACTAGGAACATGCTAAAGCCAAGCGACTTCCACCCGAGATATAAGTGTGGATATTGGAACAAATTCCAATATCACGAGGATTATTCCGATGAGAAGGGAAGCAATGGTCTCTTGCCACATGGATGGTCCCCCATGAACGAAATTCCTGCATTAAAACCCTTGTTTAGAAAGGCCAAAATCCCTATCTATTTGTTGGTGCAAGAACGGTCATTCTAAAGCCGCCCCACACTTTTATGACTTCTACTAGAAATAGAAAGTATTCCATGGGATTTCATGGGTACTGATGCTTGGCTGACCCGAGAAGCGAGTGCACCGTAAGGGGGAGCCTATGTGGCCAAGCATCTAACCATTCATTGAAATTAGGCATAGTTGGACTTGTCCAAGTGGGGATTCAACAAATACAGTCTCTCATATCCATAGTGTTGTAATTGTTCTTGAAAATCAAAACACTTTGCTTGATCGAAAACATTGGAAAAAAAATCATTTAACATGACCATCAAATCTCAAACTCTTTAGGAGAAGCAAATATCCTTGAATGAATTCACATGTCTTTTCTTGCCCTTGGGATTCATATCCTTAGAGGTTTCTAGGAACTTGAATTTTATCTCAATTTTCTCCTACTAAAGTAAACGATAGGTAAAAAATTTCTTTGATTTCCTTGATTTCCACATGATACATTTTGTGGGATGAGAAGAAGCTAAAACATTGGACATCTAGTTTCAACCTAATCAAGAAGTGTTTATGGTAAAAGGAAGTCACTAAGAAAAGCTAAGAACAATTGAATCTCACAAATGTGTCTCATCAAATGATTTCCAAAAATATCAAAACTTGGAAGCCCAAGGTCAAAACTCTCAGTCGAAAAGCACATAAAAAGTGTCTCTCGACGCTCTATGAATTCAGAGAAAGATTTCTTTTTAACTTTTACAAGAAAGCTTCAAGAAATAATCCCAGTTTTTACTCATTCTATTATTGTCAAAATCCAAATCTTTTTCAAGAATTTGAAAACCTTGTTTAGAGTAAAGCATGTTCTTCAAAATCAAGGTCATGTAAACAAGAGTCTTCCTAGGTACACATAAGATCAAAATCAAACCTTCACACATTTTTCAAACATCAAACCAAAAAAATCATCTCACCAAACAACTCTTGAAATCTTGAAATCATCCTTTCATGCTAAACTTTTTGGAAAATCCATGAATCAAATATCCTTGAAAACAATCATCAAATCATCTTGTTTTGATTAATTATGTGTGGATGTATCCTTCTCCACATGCTTAGTTAAAATTATCCTTTGTTTGTTTAGGTGTGGGTAGATGTATCCTTCTCCCTACACTCAATCAAATTATCATCTTGTGAGCTAATTAATCCCATAGATAACATCCAACATCTTGGGATCTATTTGTTCACTATCCAAATCCAAAATCAAAGTAAACCAAGTCACCAAGTCAAGGTCAAAATCTCAGAAATCCAAGAATCAAATCAAACCATCAAATCAAAATCCAAAAAGTCCCAAAAGTATAGCATTCCTCTCAAGATATTTTAAGAGTTTAAATCATCCATATCATCCATCTTTCATATCTCACCACCACACCTTTGATCGTTAAGCAACCTAGATCTTCTCTTTTGAGCCTCATTTTATAGTTCAAACAAGATTGCAACACAAGAAGAACATGGAGATCAATAAGGAAACATCAACTTCAAGTGACCTAAGCCAAACCAACACCAAAATGAATCCCACTGGATCAAGCAATCCTCTAACTATTTTTCCCTCATCATCACAAAATCCACAAGAGTAAATTCAAGTAGAGGATATAACCAATAATCCCTCCGGGATGACACAAGATGAGATCATAGAAATGGTCCAAAACCCCAAGAATCATAGAATATTCAACATCATGATGAAGCTCCATCCCGCACAATACATGCTTGAATTAGCAAAACAAGGGGTTAAACTCCCTTCTGATTTTGATGTGAGCACTATTGTGGAAAAACCTCTTGGGGCCATGCCTCCAATTTCATTTGTGTCCCCAATCTCATCTACACCTCCATTCCAAAGTATCAACCAACCTATCCCCCAAATTACATCATTAATTGCTCCAACCCAACCTATTATTAACAAAGGGAGTGCATTTCTCAATGTGATACAAACACATCCCCTTGTAAGTAACCAAGATTTGGACACAAACACCATATTGGGTCAATCCATCCCCCAAAATATATTACACCCATATGTCCCTCTCACCTTCCATGATCCCAATGATGCATCATCATCATTTCACACAACACCTCAAACCTCTCTCCCCTTGACCTCGCAAGGAGAGGATGGGCTATTTGGACCAGGGGGAATTTTTGACCCCTCATCATCATTTCCCCAAGGAAGTATTCCACTCATTTTTCCACCACTTCCACCCTTGCAGACAACATCAACATCAACTCTCAATTTTGGGTTACCTCCATTTCCACCAATCACTCAAAGCAATCCCCCAAACATCAATCAAAACATCATACCAAATCCTCTCAACTTTTCATCGATATTGCAACAATAGATGACAACTACTCCCATAACACAGGAAACCACCACAACATTAATCATCCCCCAAATGCCTCAAAACATGGTCTCTCAAGGACCAAGTGTATCAATCACACCATCCACCACAATCCCAATCATCAATACAATGATGCCACTCATCATGGCAAAAAACACCATACCAAATCTACCATAGCCGCCACCACCTCCACCACTAAATACAAATATATCAAACCAATACAACATTGCATTAGAAGCCTCCCAACAAGCTGCATATCAAAAGGCACTTCAACAAATCCAAAATCGACAAGTTGCACAACTAGCTGCTTAGCAAGTGCAAACACAATTAGTTGCACAACAAGCCACTCAAGAAGCACAAGCCGCTCAAGCAGCACAAGCCGCTCAAGCAACACAAACCGCTCAAGCAGCACAAGATGCTGAAGTAGCTCAAGTTGCATAATAAGTGCAATAAGCATAGCAAGCACATAAAGCTTCCCAAGACCTATTACAACAACAACAACAAGCTGCCCAACAAGCATAAGCACAAGTATAGGCACAAGCGTAGGCTCGATCCCAGTACCAAGCTCAACAGGTGCAAGAACAAGCACAAGCACAATATCTCACACAACAACAAGCAACTCAACAAAAGCATCCCAACAAGCACTGAAACAATACTAAGAGCAGCAAGAAGCATCCCAACTAGTAGCCCAACAACAAGCATTGTTGGTACAACAATAGCAGCAAACTCAACAACAAGCACTATTAGCGCAACAACAACAGGATCAACAATAAGCATTGTTGATACAACAACAAGTACAAGCATATTTGGCATAGAAAAATGTGAAAACACCATCCATCAACACACCGACCAATCCACCCATCCCTCCAACAAATGAAACACCTCATAACACTTTCATCCCACCCCCTGATCTGCAAAACAATGTCACAACACAAATCAAGCTACTCTCGCAACAAGTGCTTGATCTTCAATCAGGAAAAACTATGAAGACACCTAGCAACTTGTGTCCTTATCCATTTGACAGGATTCTTGTAATGAAACCATTCCCAAAGGGATTTGAAATCCCTAAATTTGATAAATATCGAGGGACGGGAAACCCTGAAGATCACATCACGGAATTCCAGGTTCATTGCATGGAAGTCGAATATGAAATACCTATCTGATGCAGATATTTCTCAGGAGTTTGGATGGCCATGCCATGGAGTGGTTCTCTTGACTTCCTCCAAGCATCAAGAAGTTCCAAGAAATTGTAGATGCATTCATAAAAAAATACGCATTCAATATCGGGATGGATGTCAGTCTAGAGGAACTATCAACTCTTAAACAAGGTAAAAATGAATCATTTGCTTCCTTTCTACAACGATGGCGATCCAAGGCCAACAAGATAAAATGGGTCATGCCAGAAGAACAACAAGTCTACACAGTCATCTCCAATTTGGAAGGAAACTTGGAATTTCACCTCAAAGTGCAAGGTATTACTACCTACAATCAATTGATCTCCAAGGTGTTTAACATTGAATGAGCCCTTATTGCATAAGGAGTAACACCCACCTATCCAAATCAACAAAAAAATCACCCATCCAATAGCTATAATGACAAGCCTCACACATGGGAAAGGAACAAAAATGTCACAAATGATGGTGTGGTTGATGCTAAGGTTGTAATTAGTGCCCCAAGGAAAAACATCCAAAACTACCAACAACCGCAAAAAAATGATCGGAACAACACCCAAACCAATGTGGTATCACAACAACAACCAACCAAGAATTAGGTTAATAACCTAAATAATCAAGGGGGATCACCCTCGTGAAACAAAAATACCACCAAGCAGAAGTACATTGCCCTTGGGGAACCACTTGAGGTCATCATGAAGAAATTGATAAACAAAGCCTCATCAAGGCACCCACTTATGAAAATTACTAGGAGCTAGAAGTGAAACCACCCTAGTACAATGAAAAACTAGCTCTGTGATTTTCACAAAATAAGAGGTCACACCACTAACAATTGCATGAGATTGAAAAACCTAGTCCAGTACCTTATTGATCAAAAAATCATAAATGTGGAGCAACCAACAAGAAACCAAGAACTAAAGATATACACAAATCTGATGCTTGATCACAACAAGGGAAACAATAATAAAGGAAAAGGAAAATACAAGGATGTGAACCATGTATATAAACATGTTGTGGCAACATAAGAGGAGTATGTCCCTATTATTAACATTAAGGGAGGCAATGTAAACAGTGGAGTCACCACACGCAGCGGCAAGGTCACCATCGTTGGACCCTCACAACCACCTAGGGCATCCACTTCAAATCCAAGATCCACCCCACATAGCTACAATGTCCTTGACCAGCTAAAAAGAACACTCACTCAGATCTTCATCATGGAGTTTTTGAAAATATCGCCTGCCCACCAAAGAATCCTAGAAGAAGCATTAGCCTCATCCACCATCCCCTCAAATCTAGATGCAGACCAATTCCAAGCTATGGTTGGAAATATCACCACTCCAAGTCTCCTCACATTCTTCGATCAGGACTTCCCCGCTCAACCGTCTCACAATCATGCTCTCCATCTTGAAGTCCTAGTTCAAAAAAATAAAGTCAAGAGGATTTTGGTGGATGGAGGTGCAGGTTTCAACATTTGTTCCCTTAAGCTAATAAAAAATCTAGGAATTTTTGAAGATACCATAGAAAAAGGAAAAGGCATCACAATCAAGGCATACAATGATCAAGAGAGAGTGTCTTAGGGCACTATCCAGCTCCCCATCCAAGTGGGGCCAACAATAATGGAAACCACCTACCAGGTCCTTGACCTGTATTTTCCTTACAATATTCTCTTGGGATGCCCGTGGACCCATGGGATGCAAGCAGTCACATCAACCTTCCACCAGTGTGTCAAATTCACATATCAAGGTCAGGAGGTCACTATACATGGGGATCCCAAACCATTCTCTTACTACAAGAGCCTAGAGGCCAAATACTACAAAATCCCTCAAGTGCCTAAAAATGATGAAGGCCCATCAACACCATACATTGATCCAGCCACTCTCACTTCCACTTCTGCGATAGAGACACCCACCACTCCCACCATCCCCACCATCTCTGACATCAAAGTCATCATTTAGGACAATGTTTGTGGAAACTATACAATTCCAAAAAATGCTTTTATGGTAGGAGAGTTACCACAATCTCCCAGATCAAGAGGAAGACCACAATCAAATGAAGCCTCCACATCCCAAACATCCTCTGAAGGATATTCCAAGTTCTAAAGTTGGGGAGATCTTGGTTGAGAAGTAATAGAGGAAGACCCATCTCATCTCTTGTATCAAGATAATAGACCAGTAATCAATCTACCTATGGATGATAGTAGCAAAGGCTTACAAATGATGCTCACCATGGGCTATGATAGAAACAAAAAGCTTGGCCAAAATGACAACAGTATTTTAATACCTCTCATTGTAGAGATGCGTATAAGAAATATTGGCCTCAGATGTACCCCTCTTAGGGTGACCATACTTGGAAAAGGTGCCTCGGTTAGGAATGTCAGAAATACTCCTCGGTAATTAGCACCCACTCATCAAATGCCCATATCCATAGATTAGGACATAGCTATAGCTAGTGAGGAAGATCCCATAACTGATTTACCAACGCTTTTTGAAGACACCTCCCTACTCATGATTAGCACCCTATCCTATGAGTCTAAAAACCAAAACCATGAAATTCATCTAGTCTACCCACAACTCATCGATTGTGACCAACAAGGACCACCAACTTTAGAAACATTCAAAAATGATGAGGCACTCTCAAAATTCATGGGACTGCGGGATAATATTCCATGTGGGGATCATAAAGCAAGATTTATCATTGAGCTAGATACACATGCATACTATGGGGAAACAATTGAATCCCTCAATCGCAAAAGAAAAAAAATGAGAATAATCTCTAAGTCTTTGAGTGAAAACCACACTATGGCACTCTCCACCTCGAAAATAGTAAAAATAAAGGACACATCCAACGATGAAAACCTCTCTAAGGCACCCAAGGATCGGGGATTCAATCTTCCTCTCAGAGCTCTCCATCAGGAAAAATCAACGATCCTAGCCTAAAAATGCAATCCAGTTAATTTGGGAATAGAGGAGACACCGCACATCACATTCTATGCAGAATCATTACTATCAGAGGAACAAGAGCTCCTAGCAGCCTTCTTGAGAGAGATACAAGTTAGTTTTGCATGGAGTTATGCTGACATGCCCAGGCTCAATCCAGAGATTGTGGTTCATCACTTAGCAGTCTACTTTGAAGCAAATCCCGTTAGACAAAAACTCAAGAAAATGAATCCTCAGATTGCTTTATTGGTCAAGATGGAATTGAAGAAACTACTTGAAGCAGGATTCATAAGACTAATAGACTATCCATAATAGGTGTCAAATCTAGTTCCTGTTTCAAAACTTGATGGGGGCATCTGAATCTGCATGGATTTCATAGATGTAAATAAATCATGTCTGAAAGATCATTTCCCATTGCCTAACATTGACATGATAGTGGACATGACAGTAGGACATGAAATGGTTTCTCTGGGTACAACCAAATAATGATTGCTAAAGAAGACCAACACAAAATGGCCTTCACTTGTCCATGGGGGACCTACTACTGGAACATGATGCCATTTGGCCTAAAGAACGTAGGAGCCACCTCCCAAAGATCCATGACGTTAATATTTCATTACATGATCCACAAAACTATTGAAGATTGCATTGATGACATACTAGCAAAATCCAGAAAAAGGAGAGATCACATAGCAACCTTGAGCACTATTTTCGATAGGCTGGACGAATACAAGGTCCACTTAAATCCAAAGAAGTGTGTCTTCATTGTACAATAAAGAAAGCTACTTGGATACATAGTGTCAATGAGGTGTATTGAAATAGATCTCGCCAAGGTAAAAGCAATCCTTGAGATGGAGGCACCCAAAAAATTGAAATAGTTGAGAGGCCTCCAAGGAAGGCTTTAGTCAATCCACAGATTCATAGCACAATTGGCAGACAAAAAAAACCCATATTCTCACCTACTCCACAAGGGGGTAGCATACAAGTGGGATGACAAGTGTGAAGAATCCTTCAACAAAATCAAAGAATATCTACTCACACTACCGATCCTCATGCCACCAATCCCAAGAAAGCCACTAATCCTCTATGTATCAGCAACAACAACCCTTGGTGCTCTCCTAGCTCAACATGATGAAAATGGGATAGAGAGGGCCATCTATTACATCAGCCACACAATGGTCAGACATGAGTTAAACTACTCATTCATTGAAAAAGCCTATCTAGCAGTAGTGTTTGCTTCACAAAAATGTAGACATTACATGTTGGCACACAAAATCAAACTCATCGCAAAAATTGACCCCCTCAAGTACCTATTATCAAAGGCAATGCTTACAGGAAGGATGTCCAAGTGGGTTATGATTCTATTTGAATACGACATCGAGTATGTGGAATGAAAAGCAATCAAAGGCCAAGTGATCGCAGATCAACTTGCAGAAGCACCCATGTACTCAGAGAATCCACTCATATCAAAGTTTCTAGATGAATCCATCTTCAATCTCAGCATATCCAACCACTGGAAACTCTACTTTGATTGTTCCTACATGTAGCATGGATCGGGAGCTGGTGTTTTCTTCATCATCCCACAAGGGGACTGTATACCTAGATCCTACAAATTGGCATTCCCCTGCACTAATAACATTGCAGAATATGAGGCATTAACCATAGGTCTCAGAATAACAATGCAGTGGCACATCATGGCCCTTAGAGTATATGGAGACTCCTAGGTAATAATAAATCAAGTGAATGGTGAATACTAGACTAAGGATGATAAGTTGACTCCATACAAAAATTTGGTAGAGAGCCTCAAAGAATCATTCATTGATATCACATTTGAGCAGATTCAAAGAGAAAACAACAAAGCAGCAGACACCATGGAAATGATTAGATCCCTATTGGACATTCCTCGCAACGTCCAGAAACATGAATTCTTGGTAGAGCAGCTTCTCGTACCCACAATTGAGGTACTAAAGTCAGAATTTGTGTGTTAAATTGTTGGTCCTAGTGATCCCTGGTGCCATGACATTTATACCTGCCTACGAATAGGTGTCCTACCTGTTGACTTACCCTTAATCCTAAAAAGAACCTTTGTCAAGAAAGCATCCTAGTTTGTCATCCTAGGAAATACCCTCTACCGTAGGAGCATAGAAGGAACCCTACTATGTTGTTTAAATGTTGAGGAGGCGTTGACTACTTTAACTAGGGTGCATAACGGTATTTGTGGTTCACACTCGAGTGGAATGACCCTGGCCAAGAAATTGTTGAGGATGGGGTATTATTGGCCTACAATGGAAAGAGAAGCACATGACTACGTCAAAAGGTGCCTACAATGTCAATAGCATGGGGACCTCATCCATGCTCTAGCTCAAGAACTTCATCCTATTGTCACACCATGGCCCTTTTCGAAGTGGGGACTCAATCTCATTGGAAAAATCACTCCCACCTCATCTAATGGCCACAATTTCATCATAACTGCCACTGAGTACTCTACCAAGTAGGTGGAAGCCATCCCCATGACATACATCACTAGCAAGCACATATCAAAGTTTATCCTGAACTACTTAATATGTTGATACGATGTTCCCCAAGCTATTATCTCAGATAATGGGACACCATTCAAAAATCAGGATGTCCCTCACCTATGTGAAAAATTCAAAATCCAACATCACTTTTCCACTCTGTTTTATCCCCAAGGAAATGGCCAAGCAGAAGCCACCAATAAAACCATTCTGAAAATCCTCAAAAAGATAGTCAATGATGGGTATGTGTAGGATCATCTTGGAAAAATCAAGCCCTTAAGTGGCTAAATTTTTAGAAAAATCAAAGTTAGGCAACTTGACGTAAAAAATTTGAATAAGATATCTATATTATTTCAAAAATATGTAAGAATAGAATCTGTAGAAAATTTAATTTAGTTTCTAAACTACTAGATTTTTTTAAATTTTTTTAAAACTATTTGGTGAAAATTTGAAATTTCAATGTAGTAGTACTTAAATTTTAGGGGAAGAATAAGAAGTAGGTGTTTGTCTGACCACCCTAACCACAATAAAATGATAATATTTTTTTATAATATTTTGGATATAAGTAGAGGACTCATGTCCCGATGTTATTCGTATTTTTTTGTAATTTTTTTCCAAGTAAATAATTAATTATGAATTTTTTATTACAACTTTTTAAAAATATAAAAACTCTTATGTCTAACCACCTTAACTTGGTCAAAACTTCATGAAATTTAAATTTTCTTTTTTTAATCCTATAATATATGAAGCATAGAATGTGAAACATGTTTCAAATTCAAAAAAAGTGCAAATGAAAGCTATAGATGTTTTTCATTCAGCCTATCAATCAAGACTTTATTCATAATTCAAATAGAAAATGAATAATAATTATTTATTAAATTCAAAGTAAAGCATAATTTATATTGGTGGAAAGCTAAGAATCTCCTTTAAAAACCCTTTTTGTTTCATCAATCTTAGGTAAAAAAAAGTTGCTAGCCACATACCCTACACATACCCATCATATCACCACTTTTTGGCCCATCATGATCCTACACATACCCTGACGCAGGTCGTGACTGACATCTATAGCTAAATCCCACCCTTTGGGCCTATTGAACCAGCATCCACACACTAACAAGTGCCACTCCTTTCTCCCTGATCTACAGATCAAAGGTCGTATTACCCATTGAGATCGAGCTCCTGTCACTGAGAATATCACTACAAAACCTCATCACGGATAAAGAATACCGAGTATCAAAACTGAAAGAGCTAGAGTTGCTAGATGAGTGACGTATAAAAGCATTGAGCCATTTTCAAGTCTATCAGAACTAACTCAAGCGGAGCTATAACAAGAAGATTAGAAGCATGACTTTCCAAATTGGAGAACAGGTGCTAAAAGAGAATAAGAGGAATGTCCCAAACCCAAACGGATAAGGCAAGTTTGGACCTAACTGGTTGGGACCATTCATCATCACAGCAAGTTACAAGTTAGGGGAATAGCAGTTATCAACACCTGAAGGTGAGCCTTTGTAAGATCCCATGAACAACTCCCATCTCAAAAGGTTTTATGCCTAAATCTTTCAAGGTATAGAACCAAAACATTAAAAAAAATTTAGAAAAATGTCATGAAAAAATGGTCACCCTAATGAAAACCTGGAAAACAGGCATCTTGGTGACAACAAAAAAATCAAAAAAGTAAAAAAATGATCAAAAATAGTAAAGAGAAAAATCATCCTCTAGTGAAAACCATTTCGGTGGCACTTTGGTTCAGTAACTTGGTGAAAACCTGGCAAACATGTGCCTTGTGTAAATAAGCACTTTCCATCCACCAGGATCTTCGTGACTCGTTCTGCACCATCCATCCATCAAGCTTCCATCATCCATCGCATTTTGTATCTTCATCCATCACCCATCCCTTCGGCATCCACATCATAGCTTGGTCTTGTGTTCGTATCATGATCCCTCCTATTACTACTCGACCCATTCTCAAGGTCAATTTGTCCTGCCTTTATTGGAGTAGTCTATTGCATCACGCTAGGGGCATGTTCTCATTGGATCAGATTTTTGTATGGTGTTGAAGTCCTTTAAATCAAAAAATCAAAAAACATAAAAAAATCAAAAAATCCAAAAATCCAAAAACATTCATAAAATCAAAAATCCAAAAACATCTAAATCATATCAAAATCCAAAAACAAGTCAAAAAGTCAGTCAGAAAAATTCAAAAATAGAGTCGTCTTGTCGAACTACAGGTCTCTGAGCCTTGAACGTAGGAAAGGTTGATTTATGATCATCCCCTGAGACACTTAGGTCAGTCCTTTAGGAGTCTTTCATAATAAATTGGCAATCCATTTGTTCATATCTCATCAATAATCGATTTTGTGTTAGTCGAACTACGTGGTCTTTGTGTGTATAATGTAGGCAAGGCTAATCTGTTGATCAGTCCTCGAGGCCCCTAGGATAGGTCCTTAGGTTACGTCTTGATCAAAATCATAAAAAATAAAAACATTTGTAAAATCTCAAAAATACCAAAAATAGCCTCAAAACATTTCAAAAAACATCAAAAACATCCAAGGGTATGTGCGGGATCATTATGGGCCAAAAAGTGGCAATATGATGGGTATGTGGCTGACGATTTTTACCCAAAATTTATGAAGCGAAAAGGGTTTTAAAGGAGATTCTCAGCTTTCCACCAACATAAATTATGCTTTACTTTGAATTTAATAAGTAATTATTATTCATTTTCTATTTGAATTATGACTAAAGTCCGATTGATAGGCTGATTGAAAAAATCTATAGCTTTCAAACGGTATCACATTTTTTGAATCCAAAACATTTGTCACATTCTATGCTTCACATAATATAGGATTAAAAAAGAAAAATGAATTTCATGAAGTTTTGACCAAGTTAAGGTGTTGACATGCGTTCTTATATTTTTTAAAAGTTGTAATAAAAATTCATAATTAATTATTTACTTGGAAAAAATTACAAGAAAATATGTATCACATCAGGACATCATTCCTCTACTTATATCTAAAATATTATTAAAAAATATTATCATTTTATTGTGGTTAGGGTGGTCAGACAGACACCTACTTCTTATTTTTTCCTTGAAATTTAAGTACTATTGCATTGAAATTTCAAATTTTCACCACATAGATTTTTTTTCTTTAAAGAAACCTAGTAGTTTAGAAACTACATTCAATTTTCTACAGATTCTATTCTTACTTATTTTTTAAATAATATAGATAACTTATTCAAATTTTTATGTCAACTTTCCTAACTCTGATTTTTTTGATTTTTTTGCCACTTAAGGGCCTGTTTTTTCCATGATGATCCTACACATACCCACAAATATTTGAAAAATCCATCCGCCTCATCTCACTTTCACCCGCAATAAACATCACTCACAATAAATCGTCATCACCCTCAACCTTTTGGTGAAATAATCAGAAAAAAGTCTAGCAGTTCAAAAGTGAAAACTTAAACGTTAGAATCTCAAGTCTAGGACAGTACAGAAACAAGTTAGTCAACTCTTTATGTCAGTAGCCTATCATCCAATCAGTCCCATATCAAATCATCTGATATCGTCATGTCCTAAGATCCATCCTTCCTACAATCATGGACATCAACATCAAGCATCACCGTAGTTTAGTCTTGGCTAGTGGTATTGAAGAGCATTAGCTTGTTTTTTTGCTTTATCTTAGTCTGTTGATTTATCTTATTGCACTCATTCCAAGGACCTCTCGATGATATCTCAAACCAAAGGATTTAGAGAGATAGGAATGAGGCAAAAATCATTATCTTTTATCTATTGTGCTTGTTGGATATTTTGTAATATAACCTTGGTCATACGTGTTTTAGATGTAGGGAGGATGTTTTAGGTATCTTGTTGACCACACAGGAAGGCTTGCCTTCCTATGTTTTGGTCTGAGATGTTTCGAATATCTGAACTGCATTTCTGAATAAGGTTTCATACGCCAGGTGTGAATAGGAGTACTCCTATCTTATTGTTAAGTCAAAGTCCATCACACTAGGTACAACACCATCTTGGTTCTTTATACCTTAATGCATTGTACTTATGTGTCTAATCAAACATAAGGTAATTGGTCCTTTGAAAATCCGAACTCCTCGGCAAGCAAATCATCATCATCATCATTGTCTTAGGTCTTGTTGGAATCTCTTGTTTCTTCTATCTCTTGCTTTTCACGCTAACATGGTACCATGACAGTTAATCAGATCATTATCATCATTGCATTCACCCTACATTCACAAACCATTAGCACATTGCATATCATATAGGAAACATTAAAACATATAAGAACATTTCATTTCCATTATACATAATATAGATTAATCATTTGCATTCATTTCATAAAAGCAATCATCCCATAGCATTATAAACATATGCATCATCGTAGCATCATTTACATTCATTCTATCATAGCATTGCATAAACATCCCATAACATGTATAAGCATCCATTACGCTATCACATACACATCATACATCATTTGCATCCATTATATCATATCATAGATATCATCATAACATTCATAAACATCATTTATGCATATCATCATCATATTACATCATACCATCCATCATTGCATAATATAGATTTGTTAGTCTAAGAATTTGCACATCATAACATTTTGCATACATCACTAAAAATTCATTAAGAAAAGATATTAAAAAAAAATGCATCCATCATCACATAACATATTCATCACATAAACATTAGGCATCATAAGATAGAACATAATTGCATGGAATATAGAACATAAAGATCATCCATAATGCATAAATAAAATAGGACATATCACATATCATCGAATCATAATCATCATCTCATTTATCATCAGAATAATATACTATCATGGTACAAAAAATTAGATCAATGTACATGTGTATGTCAATAAGTACAAAAGGGCCCACTAGGGCTATCAATAACAAGCCCATCAGATGTAAAAAGAATCATGTCTCTGATAAAAATGAGGGCTATCTCTGCTAGGTTCTTCTCTCGCCACCTGCTCTCTCCCCATGCTCCTCTATCGGCCTATTCCCTATCCTCTATGAAAAATATGGCACTTGAGCTGCCCTCGGCATGGCCTAGTGGTAATGCATCCTATAATAATCGGCCTCCTAAACGGCCTCCCTGTATGCCTAAAGCAATATCGTGTTCCAGGAGGAGGATGTAGCCATGCTCTCTAGCTATTGTCAGCGGCCCATCTTGGTCACTGCCTATAACTCTGCGGCTTGTCTCTGCAAAATGGCTTGGTCCCGCTCTGCTTTGGCTTGATCTCTCTCAGCTGTCAGTGCCTATACCTGGGCCTACAGCTACAAAATCTACCCATCTCTCGAATCTGGTAGTGGGGCTAGCTATACTGGTGATTGATCCTGATCCCTATCCTTGGGGGGCATTGGGATCCTGTCCTAGTGTCCTGGATCTTGGTCCTACTAGGGGGCATCCTGTCTCTACTCTCCAACATATGGGTCTCTCAGTGGCTACTCATGGGTTTCGCGATCCTAAACCTAGTGCACTGGTGGTGGCCCACTGCCTCCCTGATCCTAGTCTCCGCCCCCATAGCCTCATCCTGCTCCCATGCCTCTGGCTCTCCATTGAGTAGAGGGTGTCCTTGGAACTGTCAGCCTGAACCAATCTCTATAGGCCTACATGGTCCCTGGTCATATGCCAATGCCTTGGCCACCAGCTACATGAAACTCTGAACTGCCTCATGGGCAGGTATATAGCAGCCCCAAGAGCTCTAGCTCATAATCCTTGCAAAAACAGCTATGTACTGATCATCCAGCCTGTCCTGTGGCTCACTGAACTATCTTTGAACCCTACCTGGTAGGTACATCTTGATCATTGTGTGCTCTCTACCCTGCATAAGTCTGTCCTGGTGGGTGAAGAAGAGTTGTTGTGCATCATCAAACCATGTTGGCTACCCAAGGTATGGTCACCATCTGAACACTCACATATCATCAAGGACCCTCCTCCAATGAGGAATCTCATGTTGTCTTGTATGTGTAAAAGAGAGGCCGTCTCTATATCACCAGACCATTGGATCATCTGGCTCCATCGAAACTGGAACAAATCTCAGATGAAGCACAGGGATGTGCTCTGATGCCCAGATATGTAGGAGTGTAACCCCTGCCCCAAGTGTTCTATCGTCCAGATAGGAAAACTCATGAAGATCTTTGTAAAGTGAGGCTAGTAGAACTAGCCCCCATGCAAACAGTGTCGGTCACCGCCGAACCATGCACTCCCAAGAAAACCCCCATCTAGGACTAAAATATCGGCCTCGCCGATCCGGTGCGACAAGACCTAATATAATGGCTATAATAACTAAGCGGTAAGGTGATATGATAGGGCTATGGTGCTCAAGCTCGATCTAGCCCTCACGTAATACAATCTGATCAGTGTCCATGATGGCATAACAGGCCTCCCTCCCAGCATCCATATCGTAAATAACATGCTCGCCATGGATAGGAAATCTCAAGATCCACCACACGTCATCTAGTGTGACTGTGGCCTCGCTCATTGGAAGGTGGAATTAGGAGGTCTCACTGTTCCATCTCTTAGCAAGTGTCATAATCACGCCCAAGTGTGTCCACACGGGCAGTGCATAGGTGATGTACATACCAAAGTCCCATCTCTCCTAGGCACTCCTGTTATCGCTCAATCAGCTTGCCCAAAATACTGAAAAGCTCGTGAGACCTATGCTCGCATGAGTAAATCTCTCACCTCCTCCTGCATCAGGAAAATCCACCATGTTAAAAGTCATCAAAAAATCCTAGTCCTAGCTTGTCTCGACATCCCGAAATTAACTTCAGCATTGCTTCCTGTGAAGGCGATGCAGTTTGCAAATTTCAAACTGCGACGTTAGATCCTTCAAACTCCCAAACTACACTGTGGCATTATAGTTTGCAAAGGCATCAGAGTTTAGTAGTAAACCCTAAGTTTAAAGTGCCCTGCGGTGATGCACCTTTCAAAGGTGGTGGAGTTTAGAATTTAGCCCTAAACTCCAAACTGCACCACAACGTCGTTACTTGGGATAGCGGCATAGTTTAACATCGAGCTTTGTTGTTTAAAATTCCTAGCGGCACTATTTAGGACTGCTCCTAAAGACCTAACTTCCAAACATAATATTAAATGCACGCGTAAATTGAAAATCAAGCTCAGGTCAAGTCAACTCACCGATGATCTAGTGTCGGGAAGTCTCTGGTACATCCGTACTCTATTAAAAATGTGCATGGGGAGTTGTCATTGCACCATTTCTTTAGAAGGTTAGAGCTCAAAATTGCATGAATTCTAAAGGCTGAAAGTGAAAGTGAATTGGAAGTGGCCCCCTAAGGCCTATTTAAGCCTAAAAATTATGGTTTTTTTACCCCGTTTAGCCATCCAGGGGGGTCTAAGTCCCCTCATCTCGTTTTTTATCGTCTAAGGGCCATTTTGTACTAGTTTTTGCAATTTTTGATCTCCCGGAGCCTTTCTAGACCCGTCGGGCACCATGTCCTTTTTTTTCGCGAGATTACCCAAAAATATTTTATTTTTTTTTGATCTCTCAAGGGGGTAGTATATTGGCATGTTTTCTCTTACCGGGGTAGTAGTGAGGCAAGTTTTGAAATAATTTTTTTTTGGCTTTTGATTGAGATAGTTTATTCTTTGAATCAATGCAACAAGTGCACTACTTCAAAGAGGGGCAAAATGTAGACATGTAAAATGTACTAATTGGCATTACACACTTGATCCCAACTACTAACACCATTTCATCCTTAATCATCCCTTATTCTTTAACCATTTAATCAAATACCCTTATTTGATTAAATTCATTAATTTTCCTCTCTTAATTAAATAAATCATTTATTTGATTAAGTCATTATCTCTCGTTAATTAAATCAATCAGTTTGATCTAATTAACCTTAGCTTCTTTATTTAATTAAATTAATTAATTTTTATTTAATTAATCTCTAAGTTCTATCTCTATTAAATTAAATAAATTAAAACCCTATTTAATTTAATCTAACCATCATCCCCTTTAGTTAAATAAAACAAATATTTATTTAACTATCTTTGAAATCACATTCTCTCATCTTTGATTTAAATCAACCCATAAATCTAAGTCAAATTTGTCACATCATCTAATCCCTCATTAAATTAATTAACCCTTGATTAATTTAATCCTAATCCATGTCCCACCCTCTAGCTTTTTCCACTTGCACATGAAAAAATAGATTTAATTCATTTATTAAATCCTTATTTTCTCTCAACATGGCATAATAGAGGAATATTCTTCCAAATTTGAAATCTTTCCAAGTGGAGTTTGTCCTTCCAACAAGGCATTTATTTCATCTTTGCATTGAGCCAAGTGGCATTTAAGACATTCCCTTTTCCCTCTTACATGTCATTTCATTATTTTCAAATTCCACCTAAATGCATTTATGGGCACATTCATCAAAATGTGCATATCTCTCATCCATTCTCATCTTGAAAAGTGGCACTCGGCCATTAGTTGAAAGTTAGTCCCACATTGCTTCATTTTGGGCATTTCTCCAACTTTTCATTCTATAAATAAGAGGCTTCTTTCCTCATTTGATCATCCACAATTTGAGCAAACTTACTATACTCAAATCCATAGCAATTCTCATCCATTTCCATTAAGTCTTAGCTAGGTTATGCAAGTTTTTCATCTTGGAGCATACTTGAATCTTGAACAAAGTGGATCAATCATCATCAAATCATCAAGAGCTTGCATAGGAGTTGGGAAAGGGCCAATTTCCACATCAAATTGGCACCAACTCCCCCATAATATCAAGAGTTTGCATATTCTTAATAGGATTCAATCTATTCCATTGCTTTTTCATTGTATTCTTGCTTTCATTCCTATTAAATTGAACATGGTTAAATGGATTTTATAGGGAAATTTGATCTTAAATTGCATTTGAATCTTCTAATGTGTTCATTTATTGTCTCTTGCAGGTATTAGGATCTTGGTTCTACAGAATCATGTAAAAATTCTCATGAAGCTTGGGACAAATTGTAAACATTGTATGGTACTACAGATGAAGTAAAAGGCTATCAAATTGATAATGAATTGGTGAGCCTTGATCCTAAGAACTTTGACAACATCCAAGACTGCATCACAAAGGTTAATGGTCTAAGAGAGCAATGTAAAGCATGTGGAATTGATAAGAAGGACATTCAGTTGGTCTACAATACAATGAAAAAACTTGGTCCTGATTATGCTTGTTTTGTTTCTAGCTTTCATACTCATAGATTGACTATGAGGTCTACATATACTACACCTTGATTTGCATCATTTTTTGAGATGTTGATACATGAGGAACAAAATCCTATCTCAATGGGTCTCATCAAGACTTCTAAATCTCAGGCATTGTTGATTAGTTAGGTGAAAGAATCGGAATTAGATAAGAAATAGAAGAAAGCAAAGAATAATTAACATTCAGATCAAACAAAGAAAAAATCATCTTCTAAAGGGGAATCATCTAAGAAGGAGAGGCCTTTTTGTGCATATTGCAAGAAGGACATGGACATGAAGAATACTATTGTTATAAGAAGGATATTGATGACTTGAAGCATCTTCTCAAAATGAATCACATTGATTTTCCTTCTAGAATGTCTGAATCTCCTCCTCCTTCTTCAAAATAGTCTAAAAAGAACAAAGGTCAAGCATCTACATCAGGAAATAAAGGACAAGCTCTTTGTGATTTTTCAAGTCTAGGATCAGGGAGGTGGCTTCTAGATTCAGGAGCATCTCATCATATGGCATCTTCACAGTCTATATTCTCTATCCTTTTACTATGTCTCCTATCTTGATGGGAAACAATGGGTATGTGTAGGATCATGATGAGCCAAAGTGGCAATATGATGGGTATGTGGCTGACGACCTCTTTTTTACCCGAAATTGATGAAACGAAAAGGGATTTTAAAGGAAATTCTCAGCTTTCCATCAATATAAATTATGATTTACTTTGAATTTAATAAGTAATTATTATTCATTTTCTATTCAAATTATGACTAAATTCCTCATCGATAGACTACTTGAAAAACATTAATAGCTTTCAAATGGTATACTATTTTTTGAATCCAAAACATGTGTCACATTCTATGTTTCACATACTATAGGATTAAAAAAAGAAAAATTTAATATAATGAGGTTTTGACCAAGTTAAGGTGGTCAAACATACAAGTTTTTTATATTTTTTAAAAGTTGTAATAAAAAATTCATAATTAATTATTTACTTGGAAAAAAATTACAAAAAAATATGCATCACATTGGGACATGAGTCCTCTACTTATATCTAAAATATTATAAAAAATATTATCATTTTATTGTGGTTAGGGTGGTTAGATAGACACCTTATTTTTTCCTGAAATTTAAGTACTGCATTGAAATTTCAAATTTTCACCAAATAGATTTAAAAAAAAAAAAAACCTAGAAGTTTAGAAACTACATTCAATTTGCTACAAATTCTATTATTACATATTTTTGATATAATATAGATAACTTATTCAAATTTTTACGTCAAGTTGCCTAACTCTGATTTTTCTAATTTTTTTGCCACTTAAGGGCCTATTTTTTTCCATGATGATCCTGTACATACCCCAATACATACATGAGTGTAATTGGGAGGAGATCTATTAGTTTTCGGGACAAAAATTTATAAGATGTTTTATGTGTTCCTCATTTGACGAACAATCTTCTTTCCATATATCAGATTACACATGGTGGAGATGGGAGGACTGTGGAGTTCACACCTGATTTTGTCATCATTCGAGACTTGGAAAGTCGAGAGATCATTGCTACTGGGGTGGTTGATCATTCATCTTGGTTGTATACCTTTACAAATTTTGCTTCTGATGGTGAAATTGTTCCTTCGACTATTGATCACACTTCTTGTATGGACCATGATTCAGAGGAAACATTTGGCTTCTTGAACTTGGGAGTTCTCCCATCAGACCCAGTACTTGAGCCATGCATTTCATCTCCTCCATCTATTGTTGTACCTAAGGATACTTGTGATCCAACAATTTTGGATCCTTGTGATTCAGTGCAACAAAATCCTTATTGTCTTTCAGATTTGGCTACTTGTGATGACTTCTTGACAGGTATTTCAAACTTGTTTGTGTAGTCTCATATCGCATATTTGGGAGACATCATTGATGACATTCATCTTCTCTTTGATGAAGATGCTCCTTCTTCAGTTGTCATGCGGGAAGACTTTGGCCCTCTTGTTCATTCTCTACATGATCATTCTTCACAGTTTAACGTGAGTGTGGATACTTTTGGAAAAAATTTAGAGGAGGCTTCTTTTTCTTCAAAGGGGATATCTTTGTCTTTGGATCATGTTCTACATTCATCTATACTAGATGTTGGATTTTCCTCTTCAACAGTGTGGCCTTGAACGCATGTTTTGAGTGTGTCAGCTTTCGAAATCGACATAGAGACACTTGAGCATGCTTCAGAGATATCATACATCATCCATATTCCTGAAATCCTAAATACATCCATGGTTTTGTTTCTTCCTAAGGGGAGGAATGTTGTTTGAGGAGATTGGATCATCTCCAACATTCAATGTCGAGCTTCTACCATTATTGCAGGAGACTCAACATTGAGGGGGGCTGCATTGTCTCTCTTCTACTTCTCTCTTATGGGGGGGTCTTTTTCCTCACATGGGTTTTTGGCCTTCTCATGCATCATTGAGACCATTCTTTTTATATTTCATCTCTCTTTTGGGGAGGAGTTTTGTCTCACTGGATTTTCTCCTTTTCTCCATTTGTGAGAGATTTCATTTGCATATGTACATGGGTACCTAACATGGCCTAGTAGTTGGGACCCATCTTTGCATCTTTATGTCATTTGCATAATAATCTACTACTCCCTAAGCTGCACTTAATATGAGGTGTTGGTGTAAATAAAGTCTTGCACCTAGTTAATTCATTACTAGGGGACTTATTTACACATGTTAAGTTTATGTAGGTCATAGGAAGGAATCTTTCTAGAAGGTGTTAGTTGCCATTAGTTGTTATCTTATCTTTTAACTTGTAACACATGTGAACCTAGGTAAGTGTGATTAGTTGTCTCATGTCTTATGATTAAGACACTTGTCATAATCCTATGGCATCTTGCATCTCACCTTGACTATATAACCAAGGGGTTTCTACTGCATTGTGTCATCACAATATATCATTGAATCATATTGATAAGAATATAGTTTATTCTTGTCACATTCTAAATTCTCTCTATTTTGTGCTTTCCATTTATCCTCTAGGTCTTGGCAACCATAGCCAATTCTAACTGTAATCTTTGTGAGAGAAGAATACACAATGGCCCCTTTGTGATTAATATTATAACACAACAAACTATGAGTAAACCTAGTACATCAAGACTTGATGATAAAAATTCTATTTAAATTTGAAGTCTTTCAAGAGAGATGGGTTATATTATAATAATTATATAGGTGTTTGTATGTGACTAACAACCACATCAACAACTATATTATAAAATATTACACAAGAAATTTAACCAACTAATATTTTTTTGAACAATATTAATAATGCATTAGTCACTTTCTATAGATCTCGTGTTGCATTAGGAATTAGTAAGTCAATAAAATAATTCTTATGATTAATAAATCTAAAAAAAGAAATTGAGCTAGCTAGAGTAACTTGAAGTCATAAATGGGGACTTCCTCCATTGTATTAATACAAATGGTCTAAACCCACAAATTCATTGGTTTAAAAACTATTGGAGTCATAAATGGGCACCTCCTCTATTGTCTTAGTACAAATGGTCTAAACCCACAAATTTTATCGACTTAAAAAATATTTAAACCTTAATTACAATTGGAACAATACAAAATTTTAACTAACACACCAAATTCAACAGACTAGTTATCTTGATAGGAATTTCCTTAGTGAAAAGCACTAAATAAAATAAATAGATTGATGGTTGAGATTAAAATGACTGACATCAAATAGATCCTAACCATATAATTTATAATTAATATATGATTGTGATATGAAATATTGTCATTTTACAATAAATCCATATTTAATGATATATGAAAAAAATCTATAAATTTTTTTTTCATTAGTTCAATTATAATGTAAAATAAAATAAAATATTTAATTTCTTTAGCAGTAAGTGTATTTACTTTTATTTTATTACAAAATATCTATCTCTTCACATATATGATGTTTCTTATATGTATAGCCAGACCCTACAATCTTTTCCAGCATCCTCCCTGCATGTGCCAAAATGGGAGCTATGGAACAGGGTATGGACATCCATCACAAGATAAAGGAAAGAGAAATTTTGTCAAATGATGTAGCTGCAACAATCCTGGTAGACATGTATGCAAAATGTGGAAGCATAGACAATGCACACGAACTGTTTGACATAATGCCTCCAAGAAATATGTTCTCCTCGAATGCTGTAGTACCCCTCTATGACTAGCTCCTCTTTGGTATTCGATAAATTCTGTTCTAGTGGTTTGAATTTAATGTTGTTGGGGGTATTGAAATTGTTGGTTGTGAAGTTGTCACTTAGGGATGAATTAAATAATTTGATTTTAGAGTGATATTGTATTTATTTTTGTGTTATTAATATTGAGGTGAAATTAATATTTAATGGGTGGAGTAATTTGCAATTTAATTAAATTTGAGTGTGAAATGATTTAAAATTTTAAAAAAATAATAATATAATATAAATTTAGTAATAAATAATTAGATTTAAAATTGTTTAGATAAAAGTTTTGTTTTAAATTGCATTTAATATTTGTCAATTTATCTTTTAGGAGGGGTGGATAACTGGTAATTATGAAAATAAAGGATATTTTTCATATGAATTTAGAAGATAAGTTTGAAAAAAAACAAAAACAAAAACAAAAAAACAAAAAAAAAAACAAATAAAGTAAAAATAAATAAAAAAATAAAACAAAAATCAAAATTAAAATCAAAATCTGGTTGGATATATGCTGAAAGGGGAATCAATTTTGGGGGCCGCTATGATTTGGTGTTTTTTTTTTTGAAAATCTATCTTGCTGAAAGTTTTGGAGGGGGAGGGGGTTGCAATTTTATATTTCTTGATTTCTGATTTGGATGGGGGATGGCATCCATGTGAAATACTCTTGTGATGGGAAGCTCATCATATTCCTGAGCCCCAACCTCTGCGAATAAAGCTAAACTGGAATGACTAACAGCTCATCTGGGGGGGCTTTGAGGGCTATATTACCTTGCTAGTATTTGAGCACGCCACACTGGGAGTTTGGTACCAGAGGATCGAAGAGGATCTGGACGTGAGGGTAGTGAGACACAAAGAGAGGCTGAAGGGTTTAGTCGACGGTGAGAGGATGTATTCAGTGGATGGAGCTACGACAGTGCTCGTTATGTCTCTTCTAGCGGATCTTGAAGATGAAAAATACTGCGAGACGATATATATATATCTTTCCTCTAGCAAATTGAAGGTGGGGTGAACATGAGGTTCGCTATTTTCTGGCTTTTGTTGGAGTTCAATTTTTGCATTTTACTGGCAACAACTTTTGTGTTATTTATCTCCTGCACTTCCTTCCTTCTGATGCATACTTTAATGGAGGGTTCAATTTATTTGAGGGGACTATCACCTTGATTAGTGGATTCTAAGTCATCCGCCCTACCTTTGTTTTTGGAGGCTTTGATTCAAGGAAATTTCTATTGTTTTCTGCTTTATAGTTTAATTCTAAACATTCCGATTGATATATAATAGTGTTGATGTATTCTGTTTTGGGACGGTCTGTAATCTATTTTTTTCGAAAGCATTCTCCTTGATTGGAATTCGGTATTCCTCATTTCCTTTGGGCCTTTGATTTCTGATGGGCATCGATTCTTTTAGTGCACTGATCATACTTTCCTCTAGTTCATATTTCATGGTGGTGTCACTCTGCTTGCAGCTTTGAATAGAAGTCTTGGAGTTCAAATACCCTACTGTCTCCATTCGTCACCTGCTTTATCCTCCACAAGAAAATCATGGTTTTTCCTCAATGATTGAAATGGTTCACATCTCTTAGAATAGAGCCTTGAATCTAGAAATACCCTGTTGCCTTCTTATGCCCGGCCAATTACTCTATATTTTTTTTAATGTTGCTGGAAATTCTCTACCTATAATTGATAACCGGGATGGGAATAAAGGTCAATCATGCACACCAAATGATCAAATATACTTGTAATGCAATAAGGGTTATCAATGTGTGAAGTATGCGCAACCCTCATTCTCTAAACCTGCATGACTGCATGCGCCTAAAATACAAGCAAAGCTTACAATGTTAGGATGCGTTCCACGGTGCTTCCTTCTATGTTTTAAACAACCTGCTTGATTCTTCTGACAATCTATCGCAGTTGCAGCACTCGAAAATAAATATGGTTAATGTACTATTATAATAGAGAGGATTGTGGTGAGGTTTAACTCCCAAGCTTTAAATTTGAGCGCGTTTCTGGAAACTCGCCATCAAACAGAAAGGCGTCAAGTTCCACACAAAAATAAAATAAAATTATGCATTATTTCTCTTTCTCATAAGTCACGTATTTACACCTCTTCTTTCTCCTACCTTTCAGCCTTGAGGATAACATTTGGTTTTGATAATAATGCAAGTAGATGTCGATATTTCCAAATTCCAATATTCACTTTCTTATATACTGGCAACCGGTCACAGTTACAGCATTTAGAGTTGAGGCGTTGTGCAGAATTAGAAAGCCTCCCTGAAACCATTGGCGATCCATCACAGCTGCAACTTTTAGATTTGCAAAGGTGTATTAAATAGCTCTCTGATTTCATTTGTCAAACTATCTCAGCCGCATACTTAAATTTGTCTTCCATTATCTTCATAGAATTTGCATAGATAGTAGAATATGCATTAGATTCCTCTCCAATCGAGTTTGTTTAGTGTGAATCCTCCAGCTCACTGTCATGTTGTAGTCTCCTTTCATGCGCCATGCTGTTCCTGCTTCCAATTTCATTGTGTTACTGCAGTCTGGACAGGGTATTAGTTGTTGTTTTAAAAGCTCTTACAATTTTTACATTGCCCTAATCAATAGCACTTTAAGAGATTTGTATTATGTTCAAAATCCAACAAAGGGCTCAATATAGCCGTGCCATGTTAGGACACATTTTATCTAAGCCAGCGCCTCCCAATTCTTATTCTTGATTCATTAATAATTTAATTTATTTCCATAGCTTTGAATCATTGTTGTTGTTATGCTTTACTTTGGCCAACTATTCTGGATTGAATAAGGCTTTAGTGCATCTGCCAACATTATCATGCTTTTATTCATCTCCTTAACCTTTGTGAATGAAAATGCTCTGGTAAGTTTTGCCACTGCAACCATTATTATTTTCTTGGTTGGTCTAAATCTGATCTCATGTTACTTGAATTTGGGATGTATCTTCTCAATGTAAACTCTATCTATTTCACTAATAAATATAGGAGTTGCAATTTAGTCTGCTCACTCTCAAGCTCAAAGTCAGGTTTGAACAAATGAATGTATATAGATTTTAATTATATCAGTTCAAATCTGAAGGTCTAAACATAGATAAATCAATGAATCATTGTCTTCCTTATTATCTTCCTTATTATATGGAGTTTTATCATAGATAATATATTTTATTAATAGTGAAGTATGATATCTCTATTAAGGAGAAATAATAATTTATAATCAAAGAAAGTTAATTGGAAAATCAAAGATAATATCCATATCTATTTGACCTTAGATTAAAAGATTGTTATTGTATAAGGGTAGAAGTGTTAATTTATCTTTATGTAGGTATTTGTATAATTTGTGGATGTATGAGGATTAATTTTAATTGATATGTTAAAGATGGTCTTTTACCAAGCTAGTTGGTGCTAATAGTTTAAAAGTATAATTCCACATAATATTATTGTCATATTATAATTTAATATTTCTATCTATTGAGATAATTACTATTAAATCGATATTTTGAATAATTGAACTCAGGATAATAGTATTTCATTAAATTTTAGTTGTAGTTGATTGGCTATCTATAGTGTAAGGAACAACAATAACAATTAAGCAATAACCCAAGCAGGTTGTTTCGAAAAGTGAAATTCATGGGTGTTGTAGTTGCTTGTTCGTGTTGGTGATTATTATGATTTGATGTTTTATCTTGACGTGACTTTTCCTTGAGTTGATTTTGGCTGGGATTTCGTTGAATATCTTGAAGACTTGGATGTTTTGATGAGTATGACCTTTTTGGTTTATTTTGATTTGACAAGTTTTATTCTTTGGGTTGGTGTTGAAGTTGGCTTGAAGCCCATATCATTGACAAACTCTTGTTGCTTCATTTTACCGTTGTTTGTGGGTTGTCGTTCTTTTGGCTTCCAGAGGCTTGAGATTATTGTCAGTTGATGTTCTCTCTTTATGTGCCCTTAATGAGGCAAGTGTTTTGATATCGTGATTTTAAAAGGGTTGTACATGAATTGTTGAGACATTGATTATGTGTTATAGCGAGATGGTTAATGCCTCGCATAGTTTGGTCTTGAGATTATTTGTTTTTCGGTTACGGTACAACCCTTGCCTGCTTTGAGATATGTTAGGGGTCATAGGGAGAGTGGCTCTTCGTGGGCGCCGGCGCCTCAGGATGAGGAAGGGCTCAGGATAACCCACGAAAGAGTAGTTAAACAAGTGATAACCTAAACAATAGAATTTAGAGGGTTGGGTAGTTTAAAAAAAACACAAGATAATAAAACATTGGATTCCTCAGTTATGCACTAGGGCTACCATAGACTAGTGATAGACTGAGAAGGCCGTGGTCGGCAAAGTCATAGTCTCGTCCTCACGAGAGATTATCGGCTCCGCATTAGCTACCCTATGGTGCCGGCGCCTCAGTTAGGAGGAAGGGCCAGGAGATCCATAGATGGGTGCCGACGCCTCAATTGGAGGAAGGGCCAGGAGAATCCCATGAGAGCTATGCGCTGACACTCTCCACTTGACACCCTTGTGCTTGGTTGTAGTTGCCTCTGGTTATTGTATCTTCATGTTGTTTTCGAGGGCTAGGGAATCCATAGATGGGTGTCGGTGCCTCGGTTGGAGGAAGTGCCAGGGGATCCCATGAGAGCTATGCGATGACCCTCCCGACTAGACACCCTTGTTCTTGTTCTTGTCGCCTCTGGATATTGTAGTATTTATGTTGTTTCAGATTCTTGTGGAAATGATTTATGGATGCTCTTTGGTGACTTTCTTAATTGTTGTTGCTTGGGTTAAATGTGATGAGTTTCATAGTTTCACTTGATTTTGTTGACTCATGAATGTTGTTGATTATGTCATTGTAATCCGTGAGTTTCATGATACCTTTGTATGATGTTGAGTCTTGTGGTTCCCTGTTTGGATGTTCTTGGTTGAGGTCTCTTCTTGTCAACTCCTTAGCACGGGGGGTGGGTCTTCGGACCCACGTGGTCAGGTGGAATGTGCTAAGCACCCCATTGGGTCCCCAGTCAAGGATCGAGAGGTGCAGATTGGTGTCGTTGCAGTGACTCTAGAGTTGTATTTGTCTTGGAGCCAGTTACATTACTTTGTTATTATCTTTCTGATGTATCATCTTATCTTGTTATGTGGTTCCTGCTCATATTGGGAAACATGTTTGTATCATTGTAAGACTTGAATAGTGTAAAGTAATGAAAAGGATGTGATGTAATATTTATCATTGGTGAACCTTGTGTGGATATGGATCCATATCAGACGTTATTCAAAGTATTGTATTTATTTAAGTGAATGGTTCTTGTTGATGGTTTATATATATGCTTCGTCATGGATTATATTTGGCTTTCATTCTTTATCATTGATGTATGGCATTAAATTTTGTAATGTATCCTCGTGTACCCCAAGGGACGTAAATGATATTGGGTTTGTTTAAATGAATTTTCATGTCATAACTTTTGTGCATCTCATGCATGTTAGTTTTACTTCAAAAAAAAAAAATTGTGTGGTAATCGTTGCCTTAGTTGTCCTTTTGGGTTCGCACGACGGGGCGTTACCACTAATTGCAGGGTATTCACAAAATGGATTTGTTGAAAAGGCTTTGGAAACTTTCAAGCAAATGTAATTGGCAAGTGTAAAGCCAGACTCTACAACCTTTGCCACCATCCTCCCAGCCTGTGTCGAATGGGAGCTATGAAATAGGGTATTGACATCCATCAATGCATACAGGATAAAGGAATTTTGTCAAATGAGTTGCAACCGCTCTAGTAGACAAGTATGTAAAATGTGGAAACTTAAACAAGGCACATGAATTGTTTGACAGTGTGCATAAAAGAAATTTGATTTCACGGAATGGCATGATTGCAGGATATGAAAAAATGGATTTGTTGGCAATAAAAATTAATAAACTTTCTAAAGACAATGAAATTGGTAGTTGTAAAGCCAGTATTCCCCCTGCCTGTGCCAAAATGGGAACTTGGGGACATGGTATGGAAATCCATCAAACCATAAAGGATTGTGGATTTTTTTTTCAAATATTATAGTTGGAAATGTTGTGTTGGAAATACTATAGTTGGTATGGAAAATGTTGATGTGAATTTTTTAACAAAATGTCTCAAATAAATGTGCTCTCATACAATGAGATGCTTGGAGGACATGTACAAAATGGATTTTTCTAGGATGCTCTCAACATGTTGTATTTAGTGAATTACTTTGGAACATATCTTAATATTATAAACTTTTACTCATGCAGCCATTCAAGATCAATGGATGAGGGTTGTACACACTTCAATCACACTTAACTATTATTGTATTACACCTACAATTGATCATTGTGTGTATGGTTGAGATAAGTATCTTGATGTCACCCTAAAATTTGTTATTAAGATGTTATTTATACTTGTGGTATCTTTTTGGATGTGTTTTCTTAGTACCTACAAATCACATATGGATATAAGTTAGTAGTATTTATAGTGACACTACTTTTTTAATTTGGATCCTAAAAATGTTGTGACTTATGTTCTCCCAAAAATCTATGTAGACATGGGAAAGTGGTGTGAGGTAAAATGGTAAGGAGATTGATAAATGAAATGGTTTTAGTCTTCATACTAGCATTTATGACACTCTTACCTTTGATGAGAGAGTTCTCTTAGTTTTCATGGCTAACTTTTAATTGATTCCTAACAACAAGATGGAGACCTTCATAATTTATTACCTAATGAAATCATACATAGAACCTATTATCATTATTATTGATGATTATGATAATCTTAATAAGATTATTTAGGCACATGACCATTTTGTAAGATTTATAGTAGCCTTAAGAATCATGAATATCCTAAATGTTTATGGTTTTAGTGATTTCCCAAGAGTATCTCATTGTTTTTCTCTATGATGACACAATGATATTACATAGGAAATTAAGTGAGCATCTAGCCTAATTATGATAGTAACCTAGCCTAAATGTTATCTTATGGAAGCATTGGTACTCCTACTAGCTACTAAGAAATAATTGTAACTCGTGTTGATAAGAGGAATAAAACTTATAAAAGTGATGCATGCCTATATTTTATGTCTTTCCATGATAAAATTCACTTAATTACAGTATTCGTTGTTGTCTCTAACTCCCCCTTGAAAATATCTAGAGTCAATAATGGCTCTATGGATATCATACAAATATTCTAACGGTGTGACATTCCCCCATGGTGTTATTAGGATAGCCTAAGAAAGATTATATGTAATGTACCCATTTTTAGCACTTCACTTTTCAGTGATTGATGGCCTATCCCCGGTGTGCTGTCGGCTAGTTAGAGGCAGAATTAGGGTTTCCGATTGCTTGGTAGGTTCTTTTGAAGATTCAGGGTTTTGCATGTTGGAATTTGGATGTTTGGATTCTAGATTCTTTCTGGGTTTTCAGAAAGCTTCGCAATGGCATCGCATGCACTTTGATCCGAGCAACTTTCTAAATTTACTATTTTTAGTAAATTCTATTTTTGGTAGCAGACCAGTTGGCTTCAATTCAGCAGGCTTTCCTCTTTAGGAAATTCAGTTGGTATTATTGATTTCTGGCCTTTTGATGCATTTTTGGAGAGATAAGTTATTTTAATTAAAATAATGTTATTTTTTAACATTAACCCCTTGGCCTAGCTGCATAACTTAATGTTTTTTTGAAAAGGGGGACTCAAGGGTGGACGCCTCATCAAGAGGTTATTTTAATATTTTCTAAAGGCCAAAATTATAGTGGAGGAAATGGACGCCAACTTTAAGAAAGATATTATTTTATTAAAAAGGTCAAATTTTTCCTTGAGAAGTGGGACACCATTCTTTGGAGGGAAATAAAGTAAATTCAAATTTGAATTTTGGGCGCCCTTTCTAGAAGCTTCTGGAAATGCTTTTGCTGAGTCTATAAAAGGAGGCCTCTTCTCTTCATTTTCTCATCTTCTATCTACCATATTGTTATGCTGTTGGATTGTTTTCAGGCAAAGAGCTTCGAGGAATGCATACCTCCTAGCAAGGATAAGACTTTGTGTTTGAAAGACAACACCTAGCTGATATTGAGATTGCTTCTCACTTAGAGAATGCAAATGGAGCTTACTCAATAGATTTTCTGATGTTTTTTACAATTTTTGTATTGCTGGTTATAGTCATTGCTGAAGGTCATTTATGCTCATAAGTCATTGCACGATTTTTGTTTGGTTCTGGGTACTTTACATATATCTTTCTCACCCTAGGGCGCCCCTCTTTGTTGAGTTACAGATTTTATTAGCAAGTCTTGGATTTTATCTTGTCAAATCGCCCCTTTTGAGGGTTTTTACATTGCTGAGTTGTATTGGGATTTGTGCAAAAATAAATAACATCAGTTTGCTGAAGTTTCATTGTTCTATCTTGGTCGCCATCATCCTAGGGTCCATCTGCATCAAGTTTGAAGTCATTTGGTGAAGTATTGTGAGTTGTGTGAGCAATTTAGTGAGTTACGGAGTTGCTGGTTATGCATTTTCAGTCTATGTTCAGTCATATCAGATTGTTAGAGTTTGCTTTAGGAGTTGGGTTTGAGTCTTGGAGTCATATTGAGCATTGGAGATACATTAAACTTCATCGCAGCATTGATATATTACTAATTTAGTGTTCTTGGCAGGCAACTCTTCTTATTGTAAGGCTGTTACAGCAGTACTGTTCAGCCCTTTCTATTTCTTGCTAAGATACATTATATTCCCACGGCTGTGGAAGAGACTAGCCCTTGTTCAGTCTATTTGTATTGCATTTAGTATCTCCGCCATATGATAGCACCTTGCCCACCTCGGGTTTGGAGTGCACATGCTTGGCGATGAGTTTATTTTATGTATTGCATCATTTACAATAGATACTCCACCATATGGTAGCATCCTACCCAACTTGGGTCGAAGAGCACATTCTTGGCATTGAGATTTCCTTTCAGCATTGTGATTCTTCAAGTTGCTACTGACGACCCTCTTGCCATATGGCAGCATCATTCTCATCTCGAGATTGAGTTTGCATTGTTGGCAAAGAGTTACTTCCCAATTGCTAGTTTTGATTTGAGTTGACCTTTAACGGGTTCTTGTTGTACTGGATTGTTTATTGTAAAACTTGGAAAAAAATCAGTTCAGTTCATTACATTATAGTCCATTAGTCATTGTATAAAATCTTGTGCCTATGCTTGTTAGTGTTATTACAAGTGGATAATTATTTTGGATGGTAAATTTATGGGATAATTAACTAACCTCTATTGTGTTGGATTATTTATTAGGTTAATATTATCTTATTATTGTTTTAAAATTCCTAGGATGTCATTTAGTTTTTACAACATGGTTGTTCTCAAATGTTGTTGACTATTCCATCTAGTTTTGTGACATATTTGTATTCTTTCTTAGTAGACTATTAACCATCTATGGAATGTTTTTTTACACTTTCTTTAATAATCTTAGAGTTGGTGAGGAGGAGATAACTCACCTCTATTGTTTGATGAAAGTACTTGTCAAGATTTTTTTCTATTTTTTACAAATCTTTTATGTTTTCTATGCACGTTGAGTGTTTGGCTTGTGAGCCCAACAATGCTACCTAAACCTAGTCATAAATAGTGTTAGCCCAATATCTTAAAGCGCTAACTATGGAATATTATGATTATATCTATAGCCCACTATTCTATTTTCAAATGCATGTGGTAACTTCCTAGAGCTAACCACTTACTAGTGCATCACAAGGACCAAACAATTGAGAGGTTAACTAAGCTAGGGTTGAATGGGTTCAACTAAATCCTCTATATAGTTAAAGTTATATGAGGGACATGAAATTAGGATGTCTATCTAAGGCATGTCACTAGGTTAAAGTCTATCCTTGCTTCACTTTGTTCTCTTAAACATAGTTGTGCCAAAAATGACAAATCAACTATGTTTAAAGAGAGTCTTTCAATTCTAATCCCTAAATTTATATACCCCAATACAATACATGGATTCAAATTTTAACAGTTCGTGATGGAATCTAATCTAGGATAACTAAAAATTAAAAAAGAAGAACAAATGAGTATTTTTATCCCAAGATCATGAAATTGTATAAGCATTCAATCTTTAGGTTATGTAAGTAAAATAAACTATTTTTTATTCTCAATATTATCTTACAATGCAATACAAGAGGACACATAGCTCAATCATGCAAATAGGTACAAGCAAACAAGATATAATTTTTGTAATCATTTTTTAGTTTGTTACATTTTCTAGAATCTTCACCCAACATAGTGGCATAGCACAAATGTTAGTAGTTATGAAATTGAAACTTTTAATGTATGATGTCTTCTACAACCAGAAAAGATTAGTAATAATAAATAAATCTCCAATCAATAATGCAAAGATCTCAAATTAGGACATGTAAAAAATTCCAAATGATAATTCAATCTTGTAGAGTTGTAGTTAGATATGGCAAATATTTTAAAAATGCAAAATGTGGAGAAATGTATAATAAAGCTAGTAGAGGGACTAAAGGTTGGAGATTAGAATACATTACCAAGGGAAAATGATGTAGTAATTATGGTTGGTGCTAACATTTCTTGACACGTTACTTTATGGGACACAAGATCACTCTCATTTTGAGAAGTTGACTAATGAATAAAAAATATCTAATCTGCCTAGTAAGAATGACAATCTAAATTAATTTTTAATCATGTGGTAGGGGAAAGGTATTTGTACAATTCCAAGATCACCTTTGTAATAATGGTGCACATGGTAGGCATACTTTCATGAAAATACCCGATGAGATCAAACTAGAAGAAACAATAGTATTACACTACACTTACATAAACTTCAACAACATCACTTCTAGAAGAAATTATTATGGTTGCAAGCCTATAAAGGAGGATATTAAGAATATTTTCATGCTAGAACTCTCAAATTTCCTAAAAGTGATTTATGTGGAGATTTAGCTAGAGAATTGATAAGTCCTTTACTCATTGGTAGGCTTACAACTAGTGTAGGATTCAGTGACCAATGATGTGCAGGGAAAGGAATTAAAAAATAACAATAAAGATTGTGTTCAAATTTTTGAATTTAAATAGATAAATATGAGTTGTGTCCCACTATTATTTGTATGATAAGAAAATGTGAATTAAACATGAAAATGCATATATGTGGGGTTTCTCACTATTGGCATTAGACACACATCTTAGAAGATAGTTTATTCCAAAGAAAGCATGAGCTTAAGACTACCATCTTTCAAACTCTCAATCTTTCCACTTGAAGGAATTGCTAGAAATTGTCAACCATAGATGTAGAGTGAAGTGGAAAAAATAATGGCAACACAATTCCACTATGCAACTAATAAAACAAATACTTCACCCACCCTACTCACACCCAAAACTTTTGTATTTTAGACAAACATAAATTAACCCTCTCAAATGTTGAGAAAAATGGCAATTTGTAAGATAACTAAAGGTTGGTATATTATTTAATAAAAGATTGACTATTGTCGGCCATGTGGGCTCTATTGTAAAAGTAAAAAATATACCCATGATTTGTATCCATAGAAAGTGTATCCTATAAATCATATATGGTATCTTTAGTTCCCCCTATTGAATCATTGAATGCTCCTCACAAGTGCAACACTTATAAATCAATTCTAAATGATTGTTCTTTACTAGTTTTCTTGTGCTTGCTTGTTTGTAGTCTTCTTTCATTGCTAATTTTTATCACTTCTCATAGATGGAGCATACTCTAAAATATCTTCAAACCTACTGCAAGCACTCAATCTATCAATGGATTGTAAAAATATATAGCTAATTATTCTAGAAGGTGATGTAGATATGTTCAGGTGCAATAGCAAATATGTTGATGATTTCACTCTATTAGGTGTCAAGTTTCAACAATGAGCCAAATGCCATTGAAATTATTAGATGTCATAATAAATACAAAAATAAATGGAAGGATGAAATCTCAAAAGGATACATTCAAAATTAAGAAAAAGAATAATATGATAACCATTATGAGAAAATTAAAAATTATAGTTCTTTTTTTTTCTAATTTTAACATGATATGTAAAAATAAATAAAAATTATAGAATCTAGATGAAGGGGTATGGTCCCATTAGGCATTCCAAAATGCATGCAATGCAATTAGAATAAAACTAAAATTTAAAAACAACGATATCAAATTCTTATTATAAACACATGGAAACCTCATATGGAGTTTGAATTCAATTTGCTCACACTCTTTTATAGATTTTTAGATGCTCAACTATTGTGCTAGCTCTTCAATAGCATGATGAAGATGACATTCGAATATTTAGAAATGGACTAAAGGTTTTTAAAAGAGCTCCCTAAATTCCTAAAAGGAACAATGGATTTATTAAAAAAAAAGGTGAAAATATGAATATCCAAGATTTATTTAATCAATCTATAGGACTAGAGATTTGATTTAGATTTAACTAGTTTGATTAACCAATTAACTCATTTGATTGATTAGTCAACCAACATGACTAAACAATTAGATAACTTGATTATTAGTCAATAGATTTGTTCTTTTAGTCAACTAATTTGATAATTTAGTCAAATTATTTGATTGAGAGTTAAATTGATCAACTAACTTATTGATTATTGAAAAGTGGAGATAACTAAGTTGATATGACTGAAACATGAGAATAAATCATCACCTAATTGACTTGGATTGATTAGTGAAATGTGAGTAAAGATAATTATTATTTGTTCATTTTAATTGTATATATGTGCATAGATTAATTAAGAGCTAATTAATTAATTAATAATGATTAATCAATTAGTTATACATGAGGTGATAAATGGGAATGTGAATAATTAATTAATATAATTAACCAAAAAGGTGAAATATGATGAAGTTGATAATTTGGTGGCAATGTGAGATGATGAGAATAATTTAATGAGTTAGTGTTTTTTTTTTTTTTGCCTTCGTAAGAGAGTTTTTTGTATATGAAAAGATAAAAACAAAAAAACATAAAGCAATCCCTTGAAGTAAGGGGAGCACAAATGAAAAGAACAAAGTAGCTACACTTCAGCCATCATTAAAAACTTCAAAGCCAAACCAACTAGCAAAGGAAAACTTCAAATCCAAACCACCAAGCAAAGGAAAACAATTTAAGATAAAGACTCCAAGATTCGAATCCACCAGAGAGAGAGAGAAGCACTAGTCAACCAGCCCAAGCCACACTACGCTTTATCATTTTTTTGAGAAAAGAGAGTCTCCATGATCAATTGAGATCCCTCATCCACTGCCTCTCTTTCTTCTATTGAATATAATTTGCAAAATCAAATGAAAAATAAATTACAAAAAATAAAAGATTAAAAGTCAATCACAAAAATATGAACACCAGATTTATCATGGTTCACCATCAATTTGATGGCTATGTCCACACTCAAGGATTATCTCTCTTATTATCAAGTTTTGAATTGAATTACATTCAGCCAGGAGCTTAATTATAAATCAGTCTTCAGCCAATTAATAGAAAAATCCATTCGAAATAGAAAACTTCTAAATTGGCAAACACATGCCAATAGAAGTTAAAAAAAAGAAAGAAACTATTTCGAATTATGAAGGAAACATGCTAATTTGGGCTTCACTAAACCCAACAATCTCCCACTTGAAGACCAAATTGATGCTCAGAGATATCCCACCACTGCAGAGTTAATGTCAGAGTTGCACAAGTTTGAGAGAAGCTCTACAAAATTTGAACTTCTCTCTCGGAACTACCTTTGTCAACATGTCAGCTGGATTTAACTTTGTGTAAATTTTTTCCACCTGCATCTTACCTTCTCCAATACAATGGCGAATGAAACGATATCGCAGCTCTATATGTTTCATTCGATTGTGAAATGCTAAATTCTTGGACAAGTGAATAGTGCTATTGCTATCACAAAAGAGAGTAAAAATTGATTGTTGAAACCTTAAATCACCCAACAACCTTCGCAACCAAATCATTTCCTTTGCCCCTTTATAAAGAGCAATATATTCTACTTTTGTAGAAGAAAGTGCGACCACCTATTGCAACCGAGAAACCCAACTGATCGTTGCCCTGACAAAAGTGAACACATAACCAATAGTAGAACGTTGTTTATCCATATCTCCAGCCATATCTGAATCAACATAACCTCGTAGATGAATGTCCTTACCACCAAAACATAAAACCGCGATCAAATGTACCTTTCAAATACTTGAATATCCACTGTACTTCCTGCTAATGTTGTTTACCTAGATTACTCATAAATCTACTCACTAGTGCCAGTGCCTAAGCAATATTCGGACGAGTACAAGTCATGAAATACATTAAACTACCAACTGCTGATGAATATGGAACACGTTTCATGTATTATTTTTCTTCTTCTATTTTTGGACACATAGCTGAGGATAACCAAAAATGATCAGCCAAAGGAGTACTCGCGGATTTGGCATTCCTCATATTGAATCTATCTAAGATTTTAAGAATATATTTTTCTTGAGATAATCTAAGTTCTCTCCTTTTTCTATCCCTAATTATACTCATCCCAACAATCTTCTTTGTTGCCCCTAAATCCTTCGTGGAAAATCTTTGACATAACTGTTGTTTGAACTCACGAACTATCCTCACGCTATTGCTAGCAACCAACATATCATCAACATAAAGTAATAATTTATGACAAACTCACCATTTGGAAGCTTCTTGTAATAAACACACGGGTTTGAATCACAATGAATAAATTGTTGCTGAGTCATGAAGCTGTCAAATTTTAAATACCATTACCTGGGGGCTTGCTTAAGCCCATACAAACTCTGCTTCAATCTGCAATATAAATGCTCTTGACCTAGTTTTGCAAAACCTTCAAGTTGCTCTATGTATAATTCCTCTTCAATATCTCCATGAAGAAAAGAAGCTTTCACATCTAATTGCTCAAGTTCGAGATCCCAAATGGCTACTAAGCCTAACACTGCTCTAATAGTCTGCATTCGCACAACTGGTGAAAATATTTCATTGAAATCAATGCCTTTTTCTTGAGCAAAGCCCTTCACAACTAATTTTGCTCTGTAACAATTATGATCTCCCTCTTCCTCTTTCACATGATAAACCCATTTATTCTTCAATGGTTTTCGATTTGGCAGAAGATGAACCAAATGCCAAGTGTCATTTGCATGCAAAGACTCCATTTCTTCATTCATCACCTCCATCCATTTGACCAAATTTGCATCTTTGCAAGCTTGTTTGAATCTCGTTGGCTCTGCTTCACCACAAAGCAATAATTCATAATCATAATTATCAGAAGAAAATAACTCAAAATCATCATACTTGTGTGGTAGTTTCCTCTTTCGTTTTGATCTTCTTAATTGAGGACCAATTTCTGATTGCAAAACACCCTCTGTTTCTATAATTGCATGAGTATTTTGTAAATGTTTACTACTGCCATGTTTTTCTCTACTCCCATGTTCCTTTCCTCCTAAATTTTTTCCTTGTATAGTTCCCTGAATATTTTGACTTTCAATGGTTCCCAGTGGCAGCGAACTCAATACTGGCTGCTCATTTAAAATTGGAGGCAATGGATTTATGAAGGCAGTCATATTAATAGGCAATGTCTTAGACACAAATGAAGGCTACGAATCAACAAATGAAGGTAGTGAATTATTGTTTAAGGGTTGTGATACAGCTGATGGAGGCAGCGAATTAAGAGTAATAGGCATCGAATCAAACAAAGGGGACTTTGAATTATAAGCTTGCACATTATGAGTGGAAAGGTATGTATTTGGTATTGGAGGTTGGGCGGATGATTGATTTAATAAGGGTAGTGAACCATTGTGTAAAGGCTATGAAGCACATAATGGAGGGTGTGTTTCATTTGTTAAAGGCAGCATAGGCATTTGGGTGGGTTGCGTACAACTTGGTATAGGTTGTGCCTCACATGTGAAAGGCGTGTGAACTTTAGAAGAAAGCACCTTATCAATGGAAGGGTGCAGATGAGTTAAGGGAGGATGCAAATCAAACAAAGAAGGAAGCGTATAATCTAAGGAAGACTGCGATGATTCATGGGCTAACTGTGCACCAATGGGAGCAAGGTGCGTTTGAATTGATGAAGGTTGCATAGCATTAAAATCAAACAATTGTGCAAAACAAGGAGATTGAACAGTAGTATAAACAGGGGTGCTAGTATTTAAATAAATGACTAAAGGTTGGGAGAAAGAAACTAAAGTTTTCGTAACACGACCATTTTCAAATAAATCAACCTCAAAATATTCATCAGAAGATTTATCCAAAGGGTGCAAACCTGGGAATTTTTTCTCATTGAAGACAACATCCCAACTGTGATCGATCTTTTTAGCAACGGGATCCCACACCCTAAAACCAAATTGATCTTCTCCATAGCCCAAAAAAATGCACCTCTTTGATTTGAAATCAAGATTCGTTCATTGTTCTTTGGGAATATGCACGAACGCTTCACATCCAAACACCCGCAAATGATGATATGAAATTCTCTTCCCAAGCCATCTCTCCTCTAGAATGTCAAAATCCAAACAAGATGACGGGGCACGGTTGATCAAATATTCTGCAGTGTTGCATGCCTCTGCCCAAAACTCTTGTCCCAAACTAGCATTGGAGAGCATACAACAAGCTCTCTCTAAAATTGTTTGATTCAACCGCTTAGCTACTCTGTTTTCTTGAGGGGTGAATGGGACTACCTTGATTCTATGAATGTCGTTTTCTGCACAGAAATTTTCAAACTCCGAGGAGTAAAACTCTCCTCCATTATCAGTTTTCAGACATTTAATTTTATGCCCTATTTGATTTTCAACAAGACTCTTGAAAATTTTAAATTTTGAAAAAACTTCTTATTTTTTATTCAACATGTAAATCCAAACTTTTCTAGTATAATCATCAATAAATGTGACAAAGTAATTTGCATCACCAAATGAAGTTACCTCAGTGGGACCAAAAACGTCTGAATGCACAAGTGCCAAAGGAGTAGTTTTCTGATCATGGCCTATCCTCAAGAAGCTAGCCCAACTTTGTTTTCCATAAAGACAATGTTCGCAAAACTGCAAGTCCATCGATTGCAAGCCGGGAAGCTGATCTCGTTGAAGCATTACTTCAAGCCCTTTCTTGCTCATGTGACCGAGCCTCTTATGCCAAATTTTTGATTTGTTCTTCATGACTGTCATGGAAGCTCCCACTTCACCATGGAATTTTAAAATATAAATATTACCCAACTTCTTTCCTTTTGCAAGCACTAAAACCCCCTTTGTTACTTGCCAATTTTCTAAAGAGAATTTAACATCACACCTAGAAGCAATTAATTGACTTACAGAAATTAATTTTTGTTTCAATAAAGGAACATATATGACATCCATTAAAATCCATTGACTACCATTTTTTTAAAATTTAAAACTATATCACCCTTACCAACAATTTCACACTCCTTATTTTCACCAAGAAAAACCTTATCGAAAGCACCTTCTTTGAAATTTGTGAAAGCTTTCATGCACGAAGTAGCATGGAAAGAAGCTCCAAAATCAAGTACCCAAGAGTCTGCAATTGTTTCTCCAGTAGCAAAGATCAAAACACCGTCATCCTTTTCACCTACAGTGTTTGCTTGATTTTTTATGACTGTGTCATGTGCCTTCTTATAATTCTAGCAATTTTTTTTTGTGTGGCTCGGCTTGCCACAAAACCAATAGGCACCTATTTTTCCTCTTGACTGCGATCTAGATTTTGACCTCCTTTGATTATTATATTTTCCTCTTTCTTTACTTCTACCTCTATTACCAATACTTACAATCGTTAATGCCTCACCAGACAACGGTTCCTGATTTTTTCTCTGCATATCTTCGCTCAGAAGAGTGGCTGCAACATCATCGAATTTCAACTTGCTTTTGGCAGCCATCGAGGTGCTCACTGCCATCACAACACCTTCCCAACTATTGGGTAAAGAACATAGTAATAAAATAGCTTTGATCTCATCATCCAAACTTATGCCTACAGAAATCAGCTAGGTAACTAATGTATTAAATTCATTCAAATGATTTGACATAACCCCTCCTTCTTGCATTTTTAAATTATACAACTTTTTCATAATAAATACCTTATTGGAAGCAGATGCCATTTCATACATTGAAGATAGTTTGTCCCACAACTCCTATGTAGTCTTCTATGTAGAAACATTAAATAAAACATTACTGGACAATGAAAGGAAAATTGTAGCTCTTGCCTTTTTGTCCAGCTTCTCTCGTTCTTCATTAGATAAAGAGCCTTTCCCTTTGGTTTTTCCATCCAATGCATTCAAAATATCTTGCTTGATGAGAAGGGATTCCATCTACACTTTCCGTAGGCCAAAATTTTGTCCTGCAAACTTTTCTATTTCCACTTGTTTGCATCTTCCATGGCTACAAAAGTTCTTCACAATTTCCTACACCAAATTTCTCCAACCTGCTCTGATACCAATTGTTGAATATAATTTGTACAATCAAATGAAAAATAAATTGCAGAAAATAAAAGATTAAAAATCAATCATAAAAATATGAACACCAAATTTATCGTGGTTCACCATCAATTTGATGGCTACATCCACACTTAGGGATTATCACTCTTATTATCAAGTTTTGAATTGAATTACATTCAGCCAGCAGCTTAAATATTAATCAGTCTTCAGCCAATTAATAGAAAAATCCATTCAAAATAGACAACTTCTAAATTGGCGAACACATGCCCATAGAAGTTAAACAAAAGAAATCTAAACTATTTCAAATTATGAAGGAAACATGCTAATTTGGGCTTCACTGAACCCAATACCTTCAATGTGTAGGTTTTCAGCCTTTTATTTCTTGCCTATTTTTTGCTTTGAACCACAATTCGGTTTTTTCTTTTTGGAAATAGTCTGTGAAATGCCCAACTTCTGAGAAGGAGCCACAGAAAAATATTCATTGAAAAAATCAGGAATAGGGTTGTCCAGATAAATGAGAAAGTTCAATTTGACTCTAAATCCTCCTCATCATCCACAACAAGGACAATATCAAGGGTAGGAGAAACGTCTGGGACCTGAGCATGCAATAAGGGAGGATCACGTGGAGCTGATAGATCAGAACCCTCGGGTGAAGCCACAATAGTGGTTTACAATTGAAGTGAGGAAGGAAAACTCACAAAAAATGAATGCATGGAAAAAAACTTGATTTTAGGGGTTCGTACGAACCTATTGGTTTGATTGAACCCATAAGGGGTTCGCTAGAACCTGGGTTCGGGCGGACCCTTTTAATGCTTTCCCGCCAAAAAAGCCAACAAAACCCCTTATAAAAGGGGGGTTCAAATGAACCAGGGTTCGAATAAACCCTGGTTTGAGCGAAACCCTACCCCCTTATTCCTCATCATCCCGAGACACAAAACCCTAAATTTTGCACTTCAGAGCTCTGCTGAGGATGAAAATGGATGAATCTTCACAAACCCAACTGGAATTAGGTATTCCTGAATGAGCTATCCAATGAATATAATTTTAATATGTTTTGGTTATATTATGTATTTGTTTTTTAGTTTTATTAAACATAGGTTTTTCATTAAAATGAAGGTCTTTGTTCTGCACATGTGGAAAAATAGCAGATTATCAAAAAAGAAAATTAAAATATGAGTGCACCAGATATTGAAGTCTTGATCCAACAAAAAAAAAGAATTTCGATATATACAAAAAAGTTATGTGTTATACTCTGGTCACACTATGTCCGAATTGTAATTGGTTTGATTTCAAACTTGATTAAAGAAAAAATATTCAATAAAAAACTATCTAACCAAGTGGAAGCACTAGATATCAAAGTTACAAATCTAAATTCAAAAGAATTAGAATTTTATCCTTCATGGAAAAAAAATTATGCGTTATACGGTGTGCGTCACTTTTTAAAAATGTTGTTTTTGAAAAACATAGTTTTCATGGGAGATGGAAAAAAAAGTGCAATATGATTCCAAAAATTTTGAAAAAAATATTTTTAGAATCTACAGACAAAATGTGATGAGACTCTAGTTTGCATCATCTTCAAATTATTCACGGTTTAGCTGCTATAGGTGCCCGAATGTGAATATTTAGTTAAAAATAATAATTTAAGTGTCCAGTTTGGCCAAAAATTGTAAACCACTATTGTGGGATCACCCCTGAACAAACTAGGAAGCAAAGAACTTGCCATGATATCGCCACACAAAATCTACATTCGGTGACCCCACATTTCTGGTCCACTTCTTAAGACTGTAGCATCTAGAACTAGGAGGTTTATGAGTTGTGAAATCCACAATTTTGTGTCCCAAATCGTGGTAGCGGAAGCATCTAAAGGGAAATCCCTCAAAATTAAGAAATTGTGTCCAAGTACCAAGAGGAATGAATTTGAATCGAGCTGAGAAGAGACATGTTTAGAAATGTCCACGAGGGCACATACCCGAGTGAATCTGTGCGAAGCCAACATCTCAGAATCAATCTTCATGAAGGACTCGACTTGATTAATCATTTGTTCAATGTGAGCAGAATTTTGCATCACTAGTGGAAGATTATATAACCTGATCCATATCAGGATTACAGTGATAGTGGTCATGACGGGATCAAAAAGGGAGACTAAGGAGTGATGAAAACACTAGAATCCTCCAAAAACCAAGGGCCATTATGCATAACAAATTTGTAGTCCTCAACCAAAGAGAAAGAAATCAGAAAGAAGCCAAAATTCAAGGGATCAATGTCGAGGGGGAAAAATTAGGCCACACAGATAGAACCCAACCCTAGACAATCTCTAAAGAGGGGCGCTTTCAAAGAAGTCAAAAGATGAGAGAACAACTGCCCACATCGACAAAGATGGAAAGCAGGCAGTCATCGGGGATGTGAAAGGTCATCAGCTCCCCCGCAAAGACCACCTTCACATCTCCCAAAGAAAAACCAGAAATGCCATGAGAAGAGGTCTCCTCCACTTGAGAGACATGATCTGACAGCTTGGGAGTCGAGAGGTTAAGGCTTAAAATATGTATCTAAGCAAGGAAAAAATCGGTGCAAGTGTGAAAGGGATTCACACTATTTTTGTAGGCCGCAAAGGATTTTGAAATGGTCTCAGCTTGACCCTTAATGGGAGTGTCTCCATGCGGAGAGGAAGGCATAGGAGACAACAAGGTACCAGGGACCCCATCACATGATCCTGAGCATAACTCATAACACCGCCGTCTGGCACCACTAGTCGTTGCCAAGGAGGAGACACCACTGTTCGCCTTTCGAAACCTCTTCCCAACATCAATGTTTCCATTTGCACCAACCTTTCCCAACACTCTGTTGCGAGTTCTTTGCCTCATCGCTCGCGCATTCGCACATAGTCACTCAATTTTTTATTTTTTATTAACTACCTCAACGAGAGCTAAGGATTATTTTTATGCTCATTTATTCTCATCATTTCTATCAAAGGAACCTAAATTTTTATTTTATTCAACATTTGAGCAATATCTAAATGACTGAGTTAGTTAACAACATAACACTTGGGTGATTAAAATGGGATGATTATGACAACCTTAAGGTGGTAAAATTTAGGTGTCTACAAATAGCATATGCATTCAACATGTTATACGTGACACATAAAATTATCTATTATATATGCTTATCAATATTGTATAAAAGCAGAATGAAGGATTAAACTAAATAAAGATTATCATCAGTCTTACATATATTAGATAAATATATGAGTCAAATGTGTTGGCCTCCTATCAATCATTTCCAATTATCTTGTGTTAGTGTGTATTATAACATATTTTTTGATTGCAAATTTTGATTCATTATGTCAAAAACCTAACTAAACTCCTATAGAATCCTTCTTTATTATTTAACATTATTACTTTTCACTTTATTTCTACTCTTTTGTGGATTGAAAAATCAATCACCATCTTTTAAGTGATTCCCTTGATGTGTCTATCCCCACTAACGACAAACTAGTACTAAAAATCCTTCATAGCATAGAGTTTTACTTTATAGTTATCATCCCAATTTGTGCCAAGCTTATTGTTAGCATTGCCAAATCTTTTTTAAAAATTAATTAATCACATATTAATATTGATTAAAAATGTATGCTTCTTAAACTACTTGATGTTGTTCAATATAATTATTATACTATAAAAAATTATACCATAGGAGTTGTGCAAAACTATCTAGCATAATTCATTTTTCTCAATATAATGTGAACTCTACTGATTAAGGCCTTAGTTGCCATAATGTGCTATATTTCCCACTAGCATCCATGTAATCATATTAAATGCAACACTTAGCTCTTATTAGACTAAAACATCTACAAGTTTACATTTAGCACACCCTTAACTAAAAGTAAGAAATGTGTGACATCAATTCAAATCTTTTCAAATAAATCATTATATATATATATATAGGCTTAAATTATCAATAAACAAATGGAAATAACATTTGTTCCTCACTTTCAACCCCAATCTTATGGAATCTTCTAATTGTAGTGCAAAGCTCATTCACATTGATAAGTTATAATCCATATAGAATTTACTCTTCATTACAAATTCAAGTATAGACTTTCTTGTGACCCACACATTTCCTAATTTTCAATTTTATTTTGATCAAATATTATATGTTTTAAATTTATATATTTTGAATAACCTTACAACTTGCGCCCCTAAATTGGATGATAATTCTTCCTATTTCAAACCAAAATCTAAGAAATAAGATCCTAAACCTTAGAACTAGGAGACAAAGGATAGGAGTCTTCATTTTCCTCCCTAACATAATACCCCATGAGCATCACATAGCTTCTATTTGGAGAGGAAACAAATAGAGGTGAAACGTGAGGAGTCTTGACTAGTGACAAATTAGAAGCAACATGTGCATGCCCATTCCCAATAGAAGTTGGAGTTAAGGAATTAATATTGGCCACCATAGGAGGACCAAGTGTAGCCATAACAAACTCAACAATGAGAGGTGGAGAATTGAGAGGAAACCCAAAGATAGTGAGGTAATGAGGATAATTATATTTTATAATATTTATTTATGATAAGGAAAATTCTTTTCGTATTCTGCAACAAATCTTTTATTGCTATTTGTCATCAAATTTCTATGAGGCACACTGTCAAACAGTTCGTGTGCTTTATCTATTCTTCCACATTTTACATACATGTCTACCAAAGCGGCTGCAACTACAACATCTGACAAAATTCCTCTATCCTTTATGCTTTGATGGATGTCAATACCCTGTTCCAAAGCTCCCGTTCGGCACAGGCTGGGAGGATGGTAGCAAAGGTTGTAGAGTCTGGCTTTACACCTGCCAACTATATTTGCTTGAAAGTTTCTAAGGCATTTTCGACAAATCCATTTTGTGAGTACCCTGCAATCAGCGCATTCCAGGAGAACACATTTCTTGGAGGCATTCTGTCAAACAGTTCGCGTGCCTTGTCTATGCTTCCACATTTTGCATACATGTCTACCAGGACAGTTTCAGCTACATCATCTGACGAAATTTCTCTTTCCTTTATTCTATGATGGATGTCCATACCCTGTTCCATAGCTCCCATTTTGGCACAGGCAGGGAGGAGGTTGGCAAAGATTGTAGGGTTTGGCTTTACGTCTGCGAATATTTGATAGAGAATTTCTAAATCCATTTTAACAAATGCATTTCGTGCATATCTTGCGATCATACCATTCCACGAGACCACATTTCTCCCTAGTGTAAGATTAGTTACTGCCAGCAGTACCTGTGATAAGGTCCAATAGCTTGTGAATTACGGTAACCCCCTGCTCTGTATTTCAATACCGACATGTTTGTGTTTAAGTTAAGTAAATTGACCTACTTACTCCATACCGTAAAACTTACTCTTCCCATAGATTTTGTATAGGACTTCTTCAACATGTTTTTCAATCAGGTATAAAAGTCCATAGCTCTGCTTTGCAACTTAGTCCTGACTATGTTATGACACCATTCACTGTTCTTATCTGGGTGTTCACCATGGCAATCCTAAACACAGAACGAGATCACATTTTGGGTAAGCATTTTCTCAAACATATTACGAGCTTCCTCAATGCTACCGCATTTACCTACATTTCTGTAGGTTCATTTTCCACAAAGACGTTGAATTTATATCCCCTTCTAATTATTTTTCCATGAATTTCCTTGCCACGTTCCAATGCTTCGAAGCTAATATATGCAGAGAGAAAACTAGCCAAAGTGATCAAATTTGGCTTCACAACTGTAAGCTGCATTTCTCTAAAAATGTTCGAACATTCATTACATAGCCCATTCTGAACAATTCCTGAAACCATTGCAGTCCATGCAACCACATTCTGTTCCGGCATCTGATGAAAGAGCTGCGGTGATTGATCCAAACATCTATCGTGCGCAGATCTCAATATCATTGCAATCCATTGAACTGTGTTCAGGCGAGACATTTTGTCAAACATTTTCTGTGCATCCTTGAGATTGGCGTACGTGGCATGCATAATAAAAATTCTGGTATGTAAGTGGAGATGGATTATTTGAATTCTGTGAGAATGCGGTGGGCGTGGAGTAGTTTGTCTTGTGGAAGGACTCTGCTTTACGCATCCCTGCAGAAGGGAAACATACGTGGTAAGGCTGGGAGGGTACAATGAAGGCAACACCATTTCCATAAATAATTAGTTTGCACACCCCTTCCCTAAATTACTCTGATCATCCAATTTTAAATTTAGAAATTGAAGTCTTGAACATGATTTTGTTTCAATTCGAAGACATCTTGACCTGAGAAAAGTGAGAATGTGGACAAAATGTGTCCGCCATGTTTTTTGTTTTGTATTTAGGAATAACAAATTTTGTTTATTTGTTTGTATCTATAGTATAGTATGTATAAGTAGTATAATTAATAATAAAGCATTTAGATTTTTTGATTTAAGAAGTTATATCTCATGGTTTCAGATTAGTTAAATATATTTTAATTTGTTTATATTGAAAGATAAGTATGTTTAGATAATTTGATTAGATAATAGAGTTGTATTACAATTTTTTTATATTATTAAATAAAATAGTTTATTATAGAAATGGTGAATTTTGATATCTATAGTATTACTAAATTTGAAATTTATAATATGAGGAAGTATATGATAACAATCATTTTTATCATAATTTTATTTGAAGTCTTAATATAGTGTCTCAAATACCATTCTTAATCTTAAAGCTTTGACAAACACTAGTAGCTATCAATTGGCATGTCTATCTACTTTGCAAAGTGTAGACATGCACTAAACTTTGTAATGGGTATATACAATTGTTATTATTGGTTCTACGAAGTAATTGTTGCGTAGCTTGATACTTGGTTAAGCATATTTCTAAGAAAAATAATTTGTTGGATATTTGCAAATGAAGAAAGAGGTGCTATAGAACACTTATAGGAACAAAAATTCGATAAAATAATTGTGTTCTTTAAGTCTTCTACAAGTCTTTTGACTAGAAACTGTATTTGGGGTGTGTTGGGGTGCTCAATGATGTAATATAGGTTGGTTTTTGCTATGTCCCGAACTGAACTGCTGGATGAATGTTACAATGTAATACATTTGAAAATCAATATTAATATGAATAATGCAGGGTCAACCTGCTTTTAATGATTAAAAAAAAAAAATTGACTAGAAAGAAGATAGTTTTAAGTATTAATATTATAATAAGATAAACTATTTATGTGATCATTTGGAAATAGAATAAACTTGATAAATGATCATTAATTTCAAAAATTCATGTCTCCCTAAATTTTAATTTGTTGGGTTATAATAATATGGATGGAATCATTTCTGAAATATTTAATTTTTACATGAATTTTATTTATTTATTGCTACTTTACAATAAAAATTGTATTTTTCTTTGTGTATTTCTACAAACAATTAATTAAAAAAATACATAAATCGTCATCCACCCTAAACAAAAATTTACTTTAATCAGGACACATGTCCATTAAACCCTTGAATTCAATTGCTAGTATTATATCACATTATAACGAATGAAATTAACAAAAAATGATTTAATATGCGGATCTGCTGTGAGTGCCTAAAAGTCCTGCGCGTATGTGACACTGGTGTTTCCAAAACATCCATCGGCGTAGAATTTAGAAACTACCCACAATTTTTTTTATATTTACACGACTAGAAGGCCCAGATAGCCCATTTTTACAATCCAATTTACAACAAACTTTCAAATAATCCACTGTAATCACGATTTCATCATCAGCAAGCATAAGCCCCCTGTTGGTTTCGTCTTCTCATTCTGCTACCCCATGACGAGCTGCTTCCCGATCTCCTCCTAATTAACTCCATCAGCTGAGCTTCCCACACATGACTACTCCCTAATCTGCCTTCGAACTCCCCTATTGTGAACATGTTCTGCAGTCTCCAGTCATAATCCTGGCGGAGGAGAGGATCTGACAGAGTCTCATAAGCCTCCTGAACTTGAAGAAACAATCTGCTACACTCTTCTTTCTCTGCAGCAGGGCAGACGTCAGGATGGTATTTCAGAGCCATCTGACGATATGCCCTCTTTATATCACTCGCACCCACGTTCGGAGAGACAGAGAGAACATCATAGAATGAAGAAGGCGAGGAGGAACATGAAACATTTCGAGATTGAAATGCCCTAATAGTTGTCGAATGCTTTGGTCTCGCTCCAATGCTAACCCGTGAAATTCCAGCAGAAGCAAACTTGGTCATAAGAGCGGGCGCCTGTAAACCTTTAATTGATGCACTGTACTCCATGAATGTGTTATAAAAAGCTTCCGATTGATCAGCGATAACAATTTTGCCTGTAAATATAAATGGTAATTCAATAACCAAACTCCAAATAGATTGGATTGCAGACACAAGACTTGATTTAGTGAGGAGGATAAACAATCTGGGGCATCTATATAGATCGAAACCAAATTGTGAGCTTCGAGGAATGATACGAAGTGCACAAAAGTCTTAGGAATTTCTGGATTCTAGAAATAAACGTGGCCCTACACTGCCATCAGGTCCCATCGGGGTGCACAAAACATTGTTTTCATCCTTTTAGAAAGATTGAGCTGGAATCTTTCCATATTTTCAATTGATTTTTTCCCCTCCTCCTAGAGTTCTTCCCGCGTCAAATACAGGTTTAATATCGACATATGACACGACATCACGGATTAAATATCCAGAACTTCATTGTTCAACTGCTCAACCAATCGCCCGTATTTCGTTAACGCGTCTTCCACAAACTAAGTTGTGAGGCATGAAAACGGACGGTCCCATGGAGGGGGGCTTCCTAAAAATTTCAGCAGTGCTGCTGAGATTTTTTAGGAATATTTTAAAGATGGTGGTCCCATGAAATCAATTTTGCAATTCAGCTTAAAAGTTTGAGCTCCAAAATTCAAGGGACAAAGTGGAGTAATTTGATAAAAATTAATAAACAAATAAAAATTCTCTCTTTTTTTGTTTTTTATAGGAATTTAAAATTCAAAGTGATAGACAAGTGGCAAAAATTTCTAAAAAATTCCTAAGCTGTAGGGGCAATTTCTAGCCCCACCTCAATTTCACCCGCTGAAATTTGCAATCCTAAAAGGTAGGGGCTGCTATTTTTCAGGAGGAGATTCCAATTAATCCTAGCATAATTTTTTGCTCCATGGGACCGCTTGATCCATGAAAATAGAAGCCCAAGCCCCATGGGACCATAAGAAGGCGGTTTGTTTACACATAAAAAATCATATTTTACCTTTTTTTCAATAAAATAATTGTGGCTTTATTTGTTGCTGGTGGAATTACAACTCATTAAACAACCACTTAAGTAGATGCTAAGAAAAAAATTTCAAGACAAACTAATATTGACACGACCAACTTTTTCATAGGAAGGAAAGGGCTTTTTTAGATGTCCTAAAAATGGTTAGGTTTTTGTATGTATTTAACTCCTATTCCTTCGTAGTGTATTCCATTTTATCTAAAGGTGCCTTAGGGATAGAATTTAGTAGATGTATTTATTTATATAGAGTTACATATTTCTAGTGTGTATTAAAGAAGATAGATAATGTGAGTTACATATTTCTAGTGTGTATTAAAGAAGATAGATAATGTGAGTTACATATTTCTAGTGTGTATTAAAGAAGATAGATAATGTAAGGGTATATTTAATTTACTTTTTGATTGTTTAAATAAAATTGTGTATATATTAAATTATAGTGTTATTAATTATTTTATATAATTGTGAAATTTGGAGATGTAGATTTGTAGTATCTATTGGATTCATGTTGATAAATTTTATTTTCATCTTATTAATTTTTTTTGATAAAATGATCATTTCAACATACAATTATGTTGATTAAATGACGTTGGAGCATCCCATGATGTAAAAGTAATCTTTCATCAACCAAAAATAATTTTCTTTCACTTTCTTTCTTTGTTGGTTTTCAATCATTAGTCAATCACCACAAACCATACTACATTGCACTACAATTGTATATCTCACCTTACAATTTGGAATATATGTTCTACTATGATCTTTCAATGCGATATTCACTTTTCATAAGATTTTGGTAACTGTAAATGCATAACTTGGTTTCTAAACCTTATTACGCTTAGTAGTTAATGCTCAATTGCATTGTTCAAGACTTGTAATAAATTTCTATAGTTTACAAAAACAAATGAACACATCTCACAATACATTAGACCATGAGATATTTTAGTATTCACTACATTGAGTTTTATATCACTACATTCAATTTGTGAGCTTCTACCTATACATTTGGCTAACTACACATTTCATCAAGACATTAGGCTTTGTGTCATCTTGAAACTTATTTGGAAATTCCCTTACAAGTTATAACAACATTACACATTTGACTAACTACACATTTCATCAAGACTATAATGGTGATTTTGAATTGAACTAATTTTTTATAATAGCTTATTTGACAATTCCCCTAAAATTTAAGGTTTCAGTCGACATCATTAAATATCATGCCATGTCAATATTTTTTCGGTTGAGGTATCCAAAGAGATCTCAAAAAATTTAAATTGAATAATTATACATTAAATTATGATAGTTGTATATTATATCATGCTTTGTTGGTGTGCCTATGTGACATGACATAATTTCTTGTTTTCTAAATCAAATGTAACACATTTAATTTAAATATTTATGACCATAATTCAACATTAACAACTTTAAATTACAACTAATAATATTACTAAAAATATCAAATTTTAAATTTACAAATAGGGGAGAAGACCCAGTATCCGCTAGGGCTAACTTCGCACAACTGTAGAATTCAAACCGTACATTGAATTGAAAAAAAAATTTATGGGTTTTTTCGCTCATGAGTTAAGTGCTTATAACTAAGGTTTCGGCTTTTGGGCAATTCGATCGAGTGCAAGAGCGTTGGATATGCACGCGGAGGTCAAAAAGTCACCTTTTAGAGGGATGCCCCAGTAGCCGCCCGCTATAATTTCAATCAATTATAGCTGTTTTAGCACTTAAAATCTACTTAAATCATTCACTTTAGCACTTAATGAGTGGCTATTGGTGTTTTTGTAATTATTTATTCAATAAAATAAAGTTTTTTAATGGATCAAAGTGAATTTCTTTTTAGGGGGTTAAATGAGCATGGAGATGGCGGTAATTAAGTGGGGGTGGTAACTAGGTCCTGTCCCCTACATACTTTCACTATCCATATATTGAAAGATGATTCTCCCGAAACTTCTTCAGAATTGACATGGGCATGTAAATTTCACCCTTACAAAGAGGGAAGCTTCGAGGAACGAGACACGAGATCTATTTATTTGAAACAAACGCAGTCCGCTTGATTTGCTACGAGGGCTTGTGAAATGTATATAATCAAATAAAATCAGTTTATTTTCCGCCGTTATCAAGTCGTAGGACAATTGACCAGAAGATAGTCTAGAAGAAAAGAAATGAAACACGTGTATAGGACAATACATTTTTCCACCATATATTCCATCTAGAAGGCGGTTATCTTACGTTTCTAGAATCAATAACTTAAATCTCAATATACTCCATTTCTAATTTCAATCGTTAATGGCTAATCAATCACTGGTACAGTGCATCAATTGACATCAGCACAATTATGACATCTGCAATAATATGTTACCATACAACTCAATAATTCACAATACGCGAAGAAACATTCCATATACAACTCAACTACTAGAGCGAATCTAAGAGACCTCTTATACGAAAGACAAAATCACTATATATATATGTCGTACAAAGCTCATACTTTTGAGCCATTGAGCGCACAGTGGGGTCTAAAATACGAAACAATTCATTTCTTTAGGAATTATAAAAGATCAATGTTTCTTCGAGTCTGTCAAAATGAATGTCTTTAGTTTCTGTTAATATGTGCAAAGGTGAGATTTACATTCACTAGAGGAGGTCAAATAACCCAGTAATCTAATATATAGATTTATTACAGGGAACTTCTGGAGAGTATGTAGACTGTCCCATATAGCAGTTATATGAGCCTCTTTAGCGAATTTCATTAATAACTAAACAACTATTCACCGCGGTCTGGCGTTATCTAAAGTTATCATCTTCAACGGGCAGCATCATAAGCCGTCTGTTGGTTTCTTCTTCTCATTGTATTCCCCCATGATGGATTGTTAGCTGATCTTCTTCTAATCAATTCCCTCAATTGAGCTTCCCAAACATAACTACTCTCTAATCTGCTTTCACTCTTGCTGAATCCCAATCTGTTTTGGAGTCTCCAATCGTAATCCTGGCGGAGAAGAGGATCTGACAGAGTATTGTAAGCCTCCTGAACTTTAAGGAATTGTCTGGTACTTTCTTCTTTCTCTGCAGCTAGGCAGACGTCGGGATGGTATTTAAGAGCCATCCGACGATATGCACTCTTTATATCACTCGCACTTACATTAGGAGAGACAGAGAGAACATCATACAATGAAGAAAAAGAAGAATGGGGAGCATATTGAGAGTGAAATGCTCTAATAGTTGTACCCGTTTTAATTGCAGACTGCTTTGGATTCACTCCAAATCTTATCCTTGAAACTCTAACAGAAGAACAATTGGTCATAAGATTCAGGGTCTGTAAACCTCTAATTGATGCACTTTGCTCCATGAAAACCCTGCTATGGAAAGCTTATGAAAGAATAGCAATTACAATTTTGAATGGAAATGAAGTCGTCGACTGGGTATTATAAAAAAGACAATGAATTGTAGCTCAGAAACAAGAGCTGCTATACTGAAGTAGTTTTGAAGGTGTAGATATAGAGCAGATAGAGAATTGTGGGTTACAAGACGGGGAGGTCGTGTGAAAGAGGAATTCTTAGATTCTAGAAAAAGACGACAGTCACCTACTGCCACTAAAGGGAAATGATGGATGACGTCGACGAAAGCAGCCGATGGTGGGGCCGCGGGCGGCTGGGTGTTTAATTGCCTTCTAGATGTTCTGAAATCCGGACTAGTGGAAATGTGCAATAAGACCACAAAATATCTTTAGTTGTCATCCAATTAAAAAAAATATATCTTTAGTTGTCGCCATTTTATTATTATTTTTTGTCCCCAACCAATTAAAATGAAAAATCAATCCATTTCATTCAAAGTTTTGGATTTCTGATTTGAATATTCTATTATTTATAGTTATTTTAACCTTATAAAGTTCAATGTATTTAATGATCATTGGTTATATTTATATTTTTTATTTAAGTATTTTATAATTTATAATAATTTACTTATAATAATATAGACCATGGAAATTTAATGTCTTTAATTTATTTTAAATTTTAGTTTGAATGAAAAAATATTATTTATAGTAAAAACAATATTTAATGTTATAAAATTATTGAAGGTGGTTATATTTATTCTTGCTACCATTTAAATTATTTGTTGTCTTGTCTCTATCTATTTGATAATATTGAAGATTCAAAACACACGTGCCTAACTTCAATCGAGTAGAACCCTCTAAACTTTCATGCAAATGATACATTTTGAACCTCCCTATGTTGCATTCAATTATACAAATGAAATAACCTCACAAGATTACAAGAATTTAAAATCATTACATTTATATAAATGTATGAAACATAGAAAGATTTTGCACATCTTTTCTGAGAAAAAATATTTTATTGAGAGAAATATTCATTTAACTCACACAAGTCGTGAGTTTAATTGTTACTAGCTTATTGAATACAAATAAAAATTAACATGAACATGAATAAGTAAATGAATATAAAAGAATAACATGAAGGGAGGGTAACCAGTCATTGCCTATGAATGACTGGTTATTTGTCGAGTCTTCTTGGCTAGCTGTTGTTCAGTTGTCCTGGTCTGTTCCTAGCTCCTTAAGGTTCCTATTTCCTATAATTAATCAAAGAATGTGTTAGAGCAACGCTCTAAGCAATGAAAAGTTACAAACCATACATTTTCATTTACCCATACATGTATAAGTTAGTCTTGATCCACATTCAATAAACATGTGCATTACAAGTATCCCAGAAAACCATTGAAATTGTCAAACACACTTGAAATACACACATGTTTTTTAATTTGTTTGTTTCATGTGCAACTATAGGTGCAATCATGTTCAGATTAAATATGAGTGGGGATAAATGTGGCTCCCACAAGGGTTGATCTCAACTCATATCAATAGAGATTATGGTATTCATAAACATCAAAAGACAACCCCTCTTTATTATCCAATGTTGAAATCACATTTTAACAGTGTTTACAGGCATCAAGTAATAAAAGCAGTCATCAATGATTATGCATTAAATGTTTGTTCCAATCTATACATGGCTGAAGGTGACCTTCATATAATAAGTGATGCTACAAGAAGTGGAGTATCTACCTCCTTGCAATCAACATTGAAGGTGTGCACATAGACATAGGACAACATGTATATTAAAGTGCAGATTATGCACAAGAGCTTTCACAAAAATAGCCTATCATGCCATGACTGCTAAAAGTTTAATCACATGAAAGGATGGTGAGGTAAGGAATGTATCCATTGTTCATATTCATGGGTACTAATAGCATTATTAACCTGTTGTAAAGTAAGTGCAAATGATCAAAGGAAGTTTGAGCCTTTGAAGTGTTTCAGAGACAGTCATCAATGAAGTTTGCATTTATAGTCCTTCAAGAACACATCTACTATATCAATGAATAATAAAGCATGATGATGTTTTTAATATCTCCACGAATTACCAAGAAAGGTCATCTATGAAGTGGAACAACAATGTAAAGACAAGTCATATGTCTTGCAAGAACAGATCCATGAGTAAACAGTCTAATGGGACAGTCACACATGCTACATAATACACCAAATTTTGCACAATACAGTGGGAAGGACAAATTTAAGGCAAAGGTGCAGACAATGAATGCTCAAATGATGTATGGGTTCTACAGGTAGATGGTAATCCATATTCATGGGAAGTCTGGCTTGGACAGTGTGTTCCCTTATTTTACCCAAGCCAAAACTCAAACATGGTGGTCAAAATTAGTTAGAAATTTTGTTTCAAATGTTGTTGATGGTATATGGAATGATATGAATGAACTTGTTGTTCTTTTAGACTATGAAAAAAACCATGCCTGAAAGCAAACTCCATAGAGAGGATAAAGAATTGGGTGAGGAGCAGAGGTATTCTTACTACCACAATGTTTATGGCACATTGATGGCAAGGTACACATTTGCAGGAATGTTGCTATCAAAACCCAAGACACGACCCTTTGTTTTAACTAGGGCTAGATACATAGGCAGTCAAAGGTATGTTGCAACATGGATAGGAGATAATCTTTCAATTTGGGAACACCTACATATGAGTATTGCCATGGCCTTGAATCTGGGGCTTAGCGGACAACCATTTTTAGAACCTGATATTAATGGTTTTGCTGGAAATGCAATGCCAAGGTTGTTTGCAAGATGGATGGGAATTGGTGCTATGCTTCCAAGAAAGACAGTAAAATGTGAAACCCTTAAGTTTGCAAAGGTGAAATGCCCAGATGATAACAACAAAGGTGCAATGACATTCCAACCAAAGTCACATAGTGTGAAGTCATGGTGTCACAGGCAAAGTGAGAATGCATGCATAAAATAGAATACAACTATGACCATGAAGAGTTAAGACAACTAGAAAGAGACAGGTTTTGATAACCCATAAACATCTTTTAATACCTATGGAACCAAAGATAGTTGTAGCAAAGAATGCATAAAAATATTAAGAGAAATATATATGCGTTTCTTGTAAATGGGCTCAAGTATGGAGAAAAAGCATCTGCAGAGAAGCCGTATTATGGAACTGCAAATAAACTCATAAGTTTGCATTATCTGGCGAATTATGAATCTTTTCGAAATGAAGATGCAATAAACATAAAACCTCATCTATGTGCCAAGATATTGAATGAAATTTGAGAGAATGCAATAGATTGTATGCTAATAAAGACTTACCCATGCGGATTTGACACAGAGGTAAGTTCTAGTAGGTCATCTCCAAAACTTCCAGAGCTCCATAACAATCCTGGCGGCGCTCTCCCAAATTCAAGAGGTCAAAAATGAAGTGAAGACCGGTGTTTTGTTCTTTAGGATTCATAAACCCTAAAATGGTCAACATCATGAAGGCATTTTTGCCTTTATTTTTTACCTTTATTTTAAGCTTCTTCACATAATCTAATTCCTTGAATAGATTTTGAATGTTCCAAGTTTTATTTATGTCTTTGACCGAATCATAGCCTTTTGATTTTATTTTTTGCATTCATTACTTAAATGTGAAGTATTTTTGTTAAGTGGTGCATTATAAACCACTTAGTCAAGATACTATTGTAAATGTAATGCAAAAGTATGTTAAATGCAATACTTGTTACGTTGATTATAAGACAAATGATTTTGAGAGCATATTGGGAGGTTGAGAAGCAGTTAATCGACCAATGGAGGAGATTTAGGGGGGTTGTTTTGACCCATTTATGGTTTTGTTTTGAGTTTTCCAACATATGGAATAATTTTAGGAGCTTTTATTTGCCTTGATGAGGAGTTGGGAGTATCTTGGAGGTGTTTTATGATGCTTTTGTGGAAGACATAGTCATGCTTTGACTTTTTCAACAAATGGAGGCCCTTTTGATAAAGTTTCACTTGCTATTTTTAGGGCTTTTTGAAGGCTTACGAAAATGGAACTTCTAGATGCTATTTTTGTGGATCTAGTTGGGAGTTGGGATGTATTCTCATTTTACTCTTTTGGAGAGTTAGTTCTGACTTGTATTTTTCTGCTCTGTGACTCTTGTGAGTCCTTTGAAGAAAGCAATGCTTTGTAGCTCACTTTTGGGACATGATGAAAGTAAATACCTTAATGATTAATGGAGATAAGCAATATTTTTACCTTCTCATCCTCTATTTTATTGTGTGCATGCTAGTTGATTGATATAACTACTTGTGAAGTTATTTTGTTTCCTTGTAGTTTTTGTCTCAATAAAAGCACCTTTTACAGAAAATATACATGTTGCAGGTCATAGGATGTGTTAAATGTAGTTTCTTTTAAGCTGTGAAATATATTTTTGTCTCTGAAGGTGAACTGTCAAGCCTTCCTATAAAATACTAATGCAAGAAACATATTAGTTTTGGTTGCATAAGTCAAACTTTTCCATTGATTAAACTGTGTATGCAAACTGTTTGTAGTTCCAATGAACGTTTAGGTGTATCACCATAGGGTTTAGTTTTCATTTTTATGCATTATTTCTTACCCTTTTCCTTCACATTCAATAGTTTAGGTGATATTCGAATAAGGAATCTAGCCTTCTCCGAAGGTTCTTTTCCATCTTTAAGAATCCCACAACCTAGAAAAGTTCCCATGTTTCTCTAACTTGCTGAGTTTCATAACTCAGACATGGTGCAAAGTTTAAGAGATAACACTACCTACCATTACTTCCTAACCATCTCCTTGTTACATTCATTTCTACTTACATAGAGTGTAATTTATGTGTTTTCACTTTCACCATTTCTATAACCTATAACACATTGAAGACTTTTGTTCATAGGTAAACCAAGTTCAAAAATTTTCTTATTTCTTACAAAATTTATACCCCTAGACTTTTTCCATGCAAATAGAAAATATAGCAATTTTACATTTAGATGTTTTCACAATGCATCAATTTATATGATGTTTTATCAAAATTCAACTACATAGTTTTAAGTCAATCTTTATCAACTCATATTTCATGACTAGTGGCACAAGAAACCATATCTCATGAGTATGAATGGTCCACACAACACTCATTGAATCTAGGTAATTTTCATACGATTGAAGCATGAAGCTTCCTCCGAGGTCACCCTCTCTATATTATTCTAACTCATGCATACTTAAAATTAGTTTTTTGCAAAGATTAAGCCCTCTTATTATATAGAAGCATCAAGTGCATATGCAATCTTGCACCACCAAAGCATTTGCGAAATTTTGTTTTTAGTATATGTTATATTTTGTGTGTATTATTGTTAATAGTTTATGTCATCTTTCTTCCTTTGAGTGAGCCATAGGAAGGTTCAAGCTTCTCTTTATTTTAGTCATTGATAGTAGTGTTAAGAAATCATTAACATGTTTCAATCTAAAACAAGGGCACCAAAAATCCACTTTTTTTTTATCAAAACAAGCTAAGACTATAGAATGGCAATATGAGTTGTGTGTGCAAACAACAAGGATTTAAATGGGTGATAGGAGTTGTATTACTCTAGGTAGAAGTTTTAGTATTTTGAAATATTCATCTTGGTCAACAATGCCTAGAATATAATGTTTAGCATTGCTTCATTTTTCCTAAATGTCAAGTTAGAATTTGATTGGTCATAAAACATTGCATAAATGGGAAAAGCCAAAATATGCTTTAACTATTAAATTGTAAACAATAGTTCTCAATTTAGAAGGGGGATTTTTCTTTTTCCTCTATATGCCTATGATAAAATTGTAAATTCTTATGATGGATAAAGCCACGAAAAGCTTCCAAATGGAGAATCTTAATACCAATCAAGTTAACCATATTGAGAGAATTATTAGACTTGTTGATTAATCTCATAATTAATAATGGTTTCCACTAGGATTGGGAGATATTTGTCATCCTTCCAATGGGTTCATTTGTCAACCTAAAGACCCAAGTTAGCTAAATTGCTAGTGACAAAATTACCATGGATGAATACACTTAAGGTTTCCAAGAATGGGATTACTATTTTAAATTTTATAAAATGTTCATGAGCCTCAACTCATGAAATATTTATCCTACCCAATATGTCTAATATTAGAGAAATTATTCTTATATACAATCTCGCACCACCAAAAAACATTGTGAAGTTTTACTTTCAATAAATATGTTCTATTTTATGTGCATCACTATTTGTGGTTTGTGTCATCTTAATTTCTTTTAGTGACCTACAAAATGGTTTCAATATTGTCTTTATTTCAATTATTACTAGTAAATAAATGATTGATGTGTTGTTTTAGACATAAATCAATGAACTATAGGTTTTCATTTCATTAAAATGAGCTATTATAGAATGCTGATAGGAGTTGTGTATGCACATGAAAATATTTTGTATGGGTAATAGGAGTTGGATTATAATATTGGAAATTTCTTTTATTTTTTTCAAATTCTTCATCTTGTTCAATAGTGATAAGAGGAGTGTGCTTAGTGTTTCTTTAGTTTTATTACTCATGTTAATTAGACTTTTATAAGGTGTCAAATATTGAATGAATTATAAAAAATCAAAATATATGAAATTTAAGAGTTAAAATTAGGAGTTGTAACTCTTAATATTTGAAGAGGCTTATATCTTTTTCCATATTCGAAACTTACTATAAGTTTTTTTCAAATTGCCTACTATTTCTTTCAACGTGTGTCAGTTAGAAAAATATTACGCCCATAAGTTTATTACAAATTTCTTTATTTTTGGGCATTTATCACTTGTTATTTTTACAAATATTTCGTCTCTATTTTTACCTTATTCTTTGAAGTTTCCATGGATTTTATTTTACCTTGATCAATTTATATTTGCAATATTCTTATTGGTATCAATTTAGAAAGTAGGCTTTTTTATATTATTTATTTGTCATTAAAATCATCATGAATTGCATTCCTTCCCTATTTGCCACATGTAGGCACCTTAATTTTATTGGTCATGAAAGGTGGATGAAAGGTCTAATTTTTTGCTATAGAGGGGAGTAAGAAAAATAAAAAGGATAGAGAGGGAGGGAAAAATAAAGAAGGCAGTTTCATGAATTCAAAAAGATCATATTCACATGTAGAAATATTTGAAAAGTAGAACACATACATTGAGGTGATAGCAAAAAAAATAAGAGTTGATGAAGATTAAAGATTATATTCCAATATGGTGAATATTTTAAAAAAATATGCATTGTATGTGAGAATAGGATCGTTACATAAGAGTTTTTATCACTAAAGAACTAGTGATTTTTCATGCAAGTTATATGAGTTACACAAGCATAAGTAAAGAATTTTTATTTATTTTTGCTCTTATAATTGCATGCGGACCACACATTATTGTTTGGCTATGAGATTTGGAAAAATTTAATTAATTGTCATAATATTGACCACATTAACTTACCACCCCATTTGCAAGACCTTTAGCAATTTTTGTGACTTATGTATTGAATTCATTATAGAGCACTTTGGCTCATTAATGTATGTTTATGTTAAATTTTATATTCTATCAAATAATATATTATTGTATGATACATTTTCAAGATTTAACAAAAGAAAATTGAGTTAATCATTATCAATCCATATTTCATGAGTAGTGCTCATACTTGAACACATCTCTCATGAGAATTAATGGTCCACATAAAGCTCATTGCATCTAGGTGATGCTCATAAGACTGAAGCATAAGCATTTCCTAGAAGGTCACAAATCTCAATACTAATTTGACTTGGACACACTTAACAATAGATTTTTCCCAAAGATCAATCCTAATTTTCTTGCAGCCCCACTTACAAGATCTTAAACAAGTATGGAGTCTAATAAAATTATTATTATTTAGTTCCTTAGACCATTCACTTATATCTACGTGATGTTTTTGTAATATATGCAATTATATATGTTTTTTTAAGATTCAACTACATACTTTTCATGACAATATTTATCAACCCATATTTTATGAGTAGTAGTTTATAAGAATCCCTCTCTCATGTGCATGGATGGTCCACATAGCACTCATTTTGAATCTATTTTACACTCATAGGAATAAAGCATCTAAAATTCATAAGAGGTCATCCACCCTAATAACAATGAAATTTCCTAGAATATCCACTTACCTTACTAAAAAATTTAGAAAACCTTTAATAAATGGCATGCCTTATGAAACATTCATTATATAGCTCCTTACCTCATTCATTTCCATTTTCGTGATATTTTTGTAGTGCATCAAATTATATGATATTTTATTGAAGTTTAACTACATAGTTTTTTATTCAATCTTTGTTTACCTATGTTTCATGAGTAGTGGTTCAAAAGAACTCATCCCTCATGAGTATTTTTTGATATAAATATTTTAAAAAATAATTTTATAATACAATTTTACATTAATGTCATTCTTTGAAAATTTGTAAATATGGTTTAGGAATATAAATATATGTTTCCTTTCCTACTTTATAAAAGTGAATTTATTTTTAATTTGCAACCTACTTCTGTAATATGCAACCATACAAATCGATAAATATATGTTTACTTTTCTTCATACAAGATTATATCATTTATCAATGTAAATGGGAGAAGACATAACTTTTGAGCACTATAAATTCATGCTTCTCAAAATTATACAGGGTGATTTTCAATTGGACAATTTTTTTATAACAACTTATTTGCCAATTCCCCTACTTAAATCTAAGGTTTTGGTCCACATCATCAAATATCATGCCACATCAACACAACTTTTGGTTGAGGTGTCCAAAAAGGCCTCACAAGAAAATTTACATTGAATAATTATGAATTAAGTTATAATAATTGTATGTTAAGTCATGCTTTGTAGATCTGCTAATGTGATATCACATAATGTATTTCCTTTTAGATTAAATGAACACTTTTCATTCAATTATTGATAATAATAATCAACACTAACAACCTTAAAAATCATAGTTTATCTGCGTAGTTTGTGAATTCCTGGAAAGAAAGAAGGGTTACCATGGGTGGTATCTCCTTTGAAGTGAATGAGGGGGTGATTGCACAAGTGACGGGGCTGTTGTGTACTAGAAAGAAGTACCCAAAGCATACTAAGGCCCAAGACAACGAAAGCCTTAATGCCTTCTTTGTAGGTAATTAAAAACCTATTCTTAACCAATTGGGGTTTGAAAGAGAGGCTCTCCTGTAGCCTTGGGACCAAGTCTGCCTTGCTCTCATGAAGTATGTTACCTTAGAAGGTAGATACAAAACCTACTATTTTTATCACTTCCCTCTTTTGAATCACCTCCGACACAAAATTCTATTAAGCTTTCATTTTTCTTAATAAGGATTTAGAAAGCTTTGTTGAGAAGTGCATTGAGTCTGTTGGCCAAAACTCAGAGGATACTCCTCCCCTGCCACTAAACCAAGGCCTCATTTTGAGGCTCTACCACTTTCATCTTGCGTTATTCTTGCCCAAGCTCATTTCTATTGTCTGTGTTGAGGAAATTGAACCCCCTGTTTTGACCAATATCTCTGATTACCACTGAAACACATAAGCCTAAACCGACTGCCAAGAAGTTTAAGGGGAGTGTAGAGATTGCCCGGTCTAGTGCTACAGTTGGTCTCTATGAGCTTAAGTATGCCTCTGCCAAGTCTGTTAACAAACCTACCTCTAAAAAGAAAGTGAAGGATGAGGGGAAGGGTTTGATGGAGCCTCCAGCCACGAACAATAGAGGAAAGAATGTGGTGGGTAGGGACTCCAAGGGGGATACTATGGTCGTTGCTACGATGGAGACTAGTGTCAAAAATCCCAACATCAAGAGCTCTGGTAGGCTAGCAAAAAATAACAAGAAAGTGCAGATTAATGAAATAGATATTAATGAGGAGTGGTTTGAGAGAAAAGGTATTAGGGATGTGGAGTAGTTTTGGGATGGTGAGGAGTATGTTGAAGGGCTCCACACCATTTCAGATTTCAGTAAAGTGCATAAGGAGAACTCGACTTCCCAGTCCTCTGACCCTCTAGATGTGGAATGTGCTAATATTGAGAAGACTGTGGATAAAGTGGGGGACCTTCATGTGTTGTAGGAAAGGATGGGGAAGATGGAGAAGAATTTTAGTGGCTTGACCCATTTCACTGTCAAGTTAGTCCATTGTTTTACCAGCACCATCTATGTTGTGATGAAGGACAATATGGATAAGAATACTATTGAAGGAGGCCTCGAATGGGTTGGGGATGATGTTATCAATCTCCTCTCTCAGAATTGGGAGAATGCAAGTTAATCTGTTATTTTTGTGTGGTGTGTTTGTTAGCTGTTAGTCCGTTGTGTCTGTGTTTTTTGCCTAGTTGTTTATGTTTTTTGGATTTGATCTTTTTAGCTCTTGTAGCTTATTGTGTAAAGGGTACAACACCCTGTAAATGTTGCTTACCATATAAAAAAAAAGCCTTAAAAATCACAAGTAATAATATTATTAAAAATATTAAATTTTAAATTTACAAATGTTAATACATACTTAAATATTAGATACTTTTATTTTCCATATATTAAGAGACTCTCCCAAAACTTCTTGGCAATTAGCATGGGCATGTAAATTTCGCTCTTACAAAGAGTGAAGCTTCATGGAATGGGATGGACATGATCTATTTTTAAAAAATACTCTTGATTTATTATGAGGTTGTGGGACAATTGATAAAAATATAGCCTAGATTAAAAGAAATAAAAGACTTAGCCTATTTTTTCATTGGTATCAAGTTGTAGGACAATTGATCATAAGATAGTCTAGAAGAAAAAAATGAAGCACATGTATAATACAATACTTTTTTTGACTACTTGAAATCACAATATTTCAACCCCATCTATATCTTAGCTTTCTCCACCTAATCCTTCTATTCCATCTAGAAGAATGCTAATTTGTGTTTCTAAAATTAAGAATTTGAATATCGATATAATAGTCCATTGTATTTGGAATCATTAATGACTAATCAATCACTAGTGTGATGTAGAATGGTTTTCATGCATAAATATAGCATCTATAGTAATATGTTACCATAGAACTTGATAATTAACAATGTGTGAAGAAACATTCCATATACATTAACTCAACCACTAGAATGAACAAGGACAAAATCACTATATGTATATCGTACATCTCATACTTACAACCAAGTAGCTCAAAGTGGGATCTAAAATACGAAATGATTCATTTCTTTAGGAAAGATAAAAGATCAGAGTTTCTTGGACTGTGTAAAATTGAATGGCTTAGTTTCTAGTAATATGTGAAATGGTGAGACTTACATTCACTAGAGGAGGTCAAATAAACCAATAATGTAATGTGTAGATTTATTACATGGAACTTTGTAGACAGTCCCATATAACAGTTACATGAACCTCCATAGCGAATTTCACTAATAACTAAACTACAGTTCATTAATAGCAGTTATATGATATAAAGCTATCATTCTCAACGAGTAGCAGCATTAGCCATCTGTTGGTTTCTTCCTCCAATTGAATTCCCCCATGATAGATCATTATCTGATCTTCTTCTAATCAATTCGCTCAATTGAGTTTTCCAAATAGAACTACTCTCTAATCTACCTTCGCTCTTACTGAATTCCATTTTTTTTTAGAGTCTCCAATCATAATCCTGGCAGAGAAGAGGATCCGACAGGGTGTTGTAAGCCTCCTGAACTTGAAGGAGTTGTCTGGTACTTTCTTCTTTCTCTGCAGCTAGGCATACGTCTGGATGGTATTTAAGAGCCATCCGATGATACGCCGTCTTTATATCATTCACACTCACAGTAGGAGAGACAGATAGAACATCAATGAAGAAGAATAATAATAGGGAGCGTATTGAGCGTGAAATGCTCTAATATTTGTAGTCATTTTAAGTGCAGACTGCTTTGGACTCACTCCAAATCTTACCCTTGAAACTCTAACAGAAGCACAATTTGTCGTAAGATTCGGGGTTTGTAAACCTCTAGTTGATACACTATGCTCCATGAAAACCCTGCTATGGAAAGCTTGTGAAAAAATAGAAGTAACAATTTTGAATGGAAATGAAGCCGTCGACTGGGTATTATTAAAAAAAGGCAGCAAATTATATTTAATAAAGGGAACCTGCCATACCGAAATAATTTTGAATGTGCAGATGTAGAGCAGGGGAGAGAGAATTGTGGATTACAAGACAGGGAAAAGAGTCGTGTTACAAAAAAATTCTTAGATTCTATAAAAAGACGATAGTCACCAACTACCACTAGACGGAAATGACGGATGATGTCGACAAAGGCAACTGATGGTGGGGCCACGGGTGGTCACTGGTCGTTTACTTTGCCTTCTGGATACTCTGAGATGCGGGTGAGTAGGTTACATTTTCTTGTGCAAGTCGTATGAGCTATAGAAACATAAATAAAGCATTGTCGATTACTTCATTTCAAAATTGTATGAGGTGTAAAAGGCTGTGTTTGGTTGTGATATTTGGTAGATTTTAATTAATCTTTTTAATCGTGATTATATTAAGTGGTATTAGAGTGGTTATTTATTGAAGTTGTGTTGAAGAAGTTTTATAAAAAAACAGTATTTATAAGATTTTAATGTTTTGCAACTACATATGGTTTGAGAAGAAGACATGGCATGTGGAGGACAACTAAGATCATTGAGGGTTGATATAATAGGATACAGAGAGGGAATATAGCTAGGTTGGATGTAATGGAGACGCCACAAAGAAGAGGAGCATGTATAGAATATGCTACTAAAGATGAGGAAAATGTAAAGATCGTGAATTAGAAATAGATGATGCAATGAATAAATCAAAAGAATTTTTTTTAAGAGCAATGTCAAAGCTAAGTAGAAAACTAAAATTAGATACTTCCTACTATAGTTGAAATTTAAGCCTAGAAGAACTCATAGCTATATATCAAAGATGGAGAAATATTTTTATTATTAATCTATTGAAGACCCCCCAAAATGAAGTTTTCCTACAAAAAATCCCCTTTAGTGGGACCACATGTAAATAGAGAGGTAGAGAACTTAAAACAAAAAGAAATGATTGTTGAAGACTACACAAACACATTCTACAAGCTCGACATATAGGTTGGTCACATCAAGGATGATAAAAAATGTCTCAAGGTATGTTACAAATGGGTTGTGAATGTTGATATAGTATGAATTTAGTATGATTATGATAAAGTCCATAGAAGAGGCCCATCAATATGCCTTAAAAGTAAACAAAACTAATAAGGAAACAACAAAATAACTCTAGAGGGAGAAGAATAATTTCAAAAGGAAAAAGATAACCTAGTTGTCGTAGAGAACAATACCAAAAAGAAAGAGAATCCAACAAAATACAAAACAATTGTTATAGCCAAAATACAAGACCTGAAGTGGAGATGCATTTAGAAAAAGAGGATACTATTGAATAAGATGATAAAGATGATTTACTGATACTTATTATAAATGTGGAGAGGCTAGCGACAAGGTGTTTGAATGTCCATAGATATAGTAGAATTGTAGACACTGAAAAATGCCCTGAGCTTGCGAACGCCATTTTTCCACATTGATTTCCCTTCTTCTCTGCATAATTGAATAATTTTAATTATTTGATTATTTTCTAAGGTCACATTATTCTATTAATTAAATAATTTTAATTATTTAATTAATTCATTTTCTCTTTCTTTATTCTTCCCTCGATTAATTAAATAAATTAAATATTTAATTACATTGCTAATATCCGTTTTCTTTCTATAATTAAATAAATTTTCATTTATTTAATTATTCATTCTTTACTCCCCGTTTATAGTTAAATAATTATTTTAATTATTTAACTGTTGATTAACATTTTCTTCCTTCTATAAATAATTATTTCAATTATGTAGTTGTTCCTTATCACTCTTCGCTCCATTATTAAATAATTAATCTAATTTAATTATTTAATATGTCATCTAATTTCGTCCACTTTTAATTAAATGGTTCTTTTAATCATTTTAATTAAAACCCCCTTTTCCCCTCTCTTCGACAATTAAACAATCACTTGGGTCATTTAATTACTCACCTTCTCTCCCAAATTAAATAATCTTATTGTTTAATTTTCTCCACTTTCCCTCCACTTTCTCTTTTGAATATCGACCATTGATCATGTCTCGTGTTTCTTCTAATCTTGATCGTCCATCCTTAACAAACCCTAACCCTATCTCTTTGTGGTGCAAGCAACCTCATTTGTTGATCTTTGCATCATATTGGCTTTTAATCTTCACTATCCATTCAAATAGCTTTTCTATAAAAGAGAGTTGTCTCCATCATTCCAACCTTACAACCACAATTCTTCGATATTCTTGCTATCACTGTCACTTTTCTAAGCACTTGCATACAATAAAATCTGAGGGCAAGCTTGCATACACAAGAAAAATGAAGGAGATGCAAGGAAGATGATTCAACCATAGCATGGGAAGTTTGGTATATTGCTTTGTTATTTGCTTTCCTATTGCTATTTGTGCTTTCTTGTTTGGATTTTGGTCTTTTGGGTTTGGATTTTAAGTAGTTGTGGTGGTTACTATTGATCTTTACCTTTGCACCATATTTTAACCCCGTCCTACATTAGTGAACCTAATGTGAAGTTAACAAAATTTAAAGAAATATGTAAGTTTTCTTGAGTTTGCAGGTCTGTACGATGCATTTGTGAGATGGTACAACATAATCATGAGACATTATGACACATTTGTTTGATAGAGTGACAAAAAAACCATTCGTCACATTTGCTGGAAAACACAATTCAATCACTAGACAAAACGCAACATTATTTTGCTTTAGGGAAAAAATATATTTTGTTTTTGAAAGAGGAAAAAATGGGTTTTACAAGGATTCGAAACCACAAAGTTTACAAAGAAAATATAAGATCGTCAAAGACCCCAAAAATAGAGAGGCTGTAAAGAAAACAACAAAATGACAAAGCCACATCGACCAAAAAAGCCAACAAGGGCAATAGAAAAGACCCAAAAAGACCAGACAAAATCCAACAGCGACTAAACTTGGGACTTTAACATTTCCATAGTATCAGCTTCCATGTCGTTCATTTCCTAAACCCCCCTCTTTAAGATCTGGACCATCTAGGTGGTAGGAGGCACTTTCCTCTTAAGGTTGGCACAAGTCCTTTTCGATATACCTTGGTCCTTGTTCTTGCTTTTATCCTTGTCCTCTTCCAGATCAACAACCAGCGAGCCTTGTTGCGACTTTTCCAACTTTTTAGACATTGCATTGATGATAATGGTATTGTGCCTAGCCATTTTATGGTTTTCTTCCACAACAGTTTTCATGTTATTTTTTATTTTAACAATTTCAGCTTCTAGAGTCTTATACTTGTCCTCAATGTCATCTTCTCTCATTCCAGTATTGTTCTTTTTCCGTTTTCCTTCTTCATTGCTAGGAGTAGACAACTTCAATTCCAATTCCTCCAACTTGCTATTTGGAACCCTATTTCTGAGATTAAGAAAAAATATATTTTGTTGCTTTCTGTCATTTTTCTAATTCTTGGGTTTTATTTTGATATTTTGGCAGACTCCTTGCAATCTGTATATCATTTTATTTTTTGTCCTTTTTGCTAGATCATTTTGTTTTTGCAAGTTCAGGTTGTGTGTCACATATGTTGAATAGTGTGACACAATTGCATGACAATGAGCTACATTTGAATGACAATAAGTTGCATTCACTATCTCATTTGATGCAGTCGCCATCTAGTTCATTGCATTTGTTGCATTGCATCAGTGAGAAAAAATGATGCAATTGCTTGTTTCATGTGTGGAGATCTATTAGAGAAGACACTACTATCAAACTACTAATCTGTGTTCTTGTAGGACAATCAATTGGAGAATACAATATTATCGAAACTACTAATTCATGTATTTGCAAGATTTTGTGTCTTCAATTTTTATGTAGGAACATTTCGATTTTGGGTCTAAAATGAATAAGTGTCTTTTGTGTTTGGTGCATTTGCATATTTTGTTGTAGAACCCTAAGGTGTTGGTGAAAGTATCCTCTCCCCTCACCTTCGTGGATCTTGGGTGTAAGAGAAATCACTACATCTTATTTCTCTTTTTGTAGAAGGGCCTACCTTTGGAGAAGTGATCACTCCAAGGGGTACGACCCAAAGCAGTTTTTCCCTTAGATTGCAATATAAATGATTAAGGCGAAGTCCAAGGTCTAACTGGAGAGTACCTTGCTGACAGTGACAATCCAAAAGGGGAGCTACCCACATTTATGTGAGGTATTCAGGGCCCCAAGTAGGGTTTGTTAAAGCCTTAAGTGGCTTTTTGGGCACTAGCAAGGCATTAAGTCTCTGAGTAGTGATTAGAAACCTTCCTTAGAATACAACACTATTGATTGAGTTGTTGGTGTCATTCTCAGTGCAAGGGATGCACACCATGCCCTGAAGTTACTCACCATATGGCCCTTTGAGATGAGACGAAAATCCCCGGCTTAGCATAAGCTACAAGTATCTTTCTAGGAAGAGGGTGATTGCGTCATCCTTATAATCTTGGAGGTCCCTATCTATCCTCTCTTGCAAAGACAAGAGTGTATACACCCATTTAGGTGTTCCTACATTTGAGTCGAAGGAGATTCCATGTTGTGGGCTTGAGATTGCTACCATTGGCCTTAAACTTAGGGTTAAGAAGTGTTTGAATTATTTTCAATTTGTGATGAAACCACTAGAAATTGGGTTGAATTTGGCCTATAAACATACACTATTCGTGTAAGAACTTGGAAAATCAAAAACCAATTTTTTTTTTCAAAATGTTTGCTATGTCTTCAATCACATTACCAAAATTACCCAAAATGAAAAAACACTTGAAACTAGAAGACTATACACCACATTTGTG